>JAAEAF010006644.1:0-59070 GCA_011037195.1 Triatoma infestans
CACTTAGTGTATATCTTTTTATTTACCTGTGTAAAGTTAGAGCAAACTATAACAAATAATGAACTATCATAAAGAATTTAATGAAAATTCTCGGGCAGGAAGAATGATAAATGCTGCATTAAAGAAGCTAAAATATACAAATCAAGGTAAGAGCAAATTTTTAATATCTAAGCTGAGAACAAAAAGATTTTTTGGTTATATTATTATAGATCATTGTATTTATATTATGTAAATTATTTCTGCGTTTAATATTTCTTCAAACTTCAAATATCGAAAGAATATCGTCCATTGCTTAAAATTCCACGATCTCTTCAGCTACTCGAACGATATTTCCATCAGCTTCTAAGTTAATTAGGACATTTATTTCAATTCACTTCCGACATCTTCTGCTTGAAAATATCTTCCGAAACCGTATTGCGAACATCCATCGCTTGAATCCATTAATTAATAAACTTACTTAGCTCCTGCATTTATTTTTTGTTCTCAGCATTTAAACTATAGTCTGTCTTATAAACTATTTATGTAGTAGGGCTCGTATATTGTCATCTGTGATTATTCCTACTTTTCTCCGTTGCAGACAAGTTAAAAAAATTGATCGTAGAATGCAAGGAGCTCCTGACAGACATAGATTCCTTAGTTTCTGTAACCAAATGCAATACTAATACTTATATCAACGACCAGGCTTCATATACTACTTATAAGAACTGCCAGATACTTGTCAGCAGAGCTCAGAAACAGACTTATTAAATAATGACTTATACTTAAGCAAGGAATTAGATGACTCAGACAATGATCCAAATTATGAAGAATCTGACATGAGATCAGATTCAGATGATGGATATTTAGTACTGGACAATAAATATAAAAGGAAGGTTGTTGACAAGACAGAAATTGTAAGAGAAGGTAAGAAACGAGTAAGAAAGCCGCAGTAGTGGTTATGTAACAAACGCAAGACTCTGTATGCAGTAGGAAAGAAACATATTAACAAGATGGGCAAGACTATCCCAGCTAAAAATTTAAAACCATCTTGTACCTGTAAGTTTCGATGCTTGGAAAAGGTGAGATTGGCAGATGTAGATGACTAGATGCAGAACATATTAGATTAGCAATATTCAAAGAATGTTTGGATGAAAATAAAGATGTTGATGTTAAACGACAATTTATTAGTTCTTGTATGGAGGTTAAACCAATCGAAAGATCACGGAAAAGAGATTGCAGTAAACCAAAATCAAATTCATTAATTTATACATTTTTGATGAAAAATCAAAAAATTAGTGTGCAAGGTAATGTTTCTGAATACAATTTCCATTTCAAACTATTGAAAAAAGACAAGAAGGGGTTCTATAGAACAAGATTTAAGAGGAAAGCAATCTCCCATAAATAAAACTCCACAAGAGGTTGTTGAATCAGTATACAACCACATAGCTTCATTCCCTTGTTATGAAAGCTATTATTGTAGAGAACGTTCAGGAAAAAAGTTTCTGGAATCTGGACTTTTAATTCAAGGTATATATAGATTGTTTTTAGAATGGTGCAAGGAAAATAATGTCGCCCAAGACAAAATTGCTAAAAAGTGGTTGTATGGTGAAATATTCAACACCAAATATAATTTATCTTTCAAAGCTCCGGGAAAGGACACTTGTGATTCCTGTAGTTTATGTCTCGCTTACAAAATAGTGCTTCCGAAGAAGAAAGAAAAAAATAAAAGCAGATTACAGCATTCATCTAGAAGAAGCAAAAAAAAGATACAATATGTAATGACACATTTTCTGCTAAAAGTAATTTTAACCATAAAGTACTGATTGTCGATCTTCAAAAGTGTCTTCCCACACCTGTTTTGATGAATTCTATAAAAGAAAATTATGGACCTTTAATTTTACTCTTTACAATTCTGCTGATGGTTCAGCTAGTTGCATAATGTGGGATAAATCAAAAGCAGGCCGTGGGGAAAATGAAATAGCCTCTTCAATGGGCGGACCAAGTTATCCCCAATTCTACTGTTAATGAAATAACGTTATGGACCGATAATTGCTACGGACAGAATAAAAACATATCTATTATATTGTTTTTTTTGGATACTTGATAAGTACCATCAAGTACCAATGTTATTAATAAAAAATTCCTACTAAAGGGACACACCCATATGGAAGCCGATTCCTTTGCCATGTCCACAAATGTTTAGTTAAATCAATACAACACAATGCTGAAAACTTATCAGAATCTGACAAAAGCTGGCATTGTAGGCGCTGCGCTGTAATTTGATTGGTTCTTCTAATTCCGCTGGAGCGCTCCTATCTGGTGTTTCCGAAATATACTACGTCTTCTTTGTGTACATCTGTCAGTTTTGTACTTCTTCCTGTATTAAACCAAACAGATGAACCTTTTTCACTGTATTACGTTCTTTTTCCCCATATACATTTTTTAGTCTTCCAAAATAAACTATAGTAATGTGATATATATAAAAAATATTTTCTTATTAAAAGCGATATAATCGAAAATTAGGCTATGCTTTAAAATTTAATCTTTGCAGATATAGAAGAAGATTAGTAAAGGAAATACCAATGTTATTTGAGCTACAAAGACAGGACCGAAGAGGGGACTCCAAATTATGGGGTGCCACAATAGAGCCTTAAGGCTCGCATGGCCTAGGCTACAAAGCAAACCCCCCATAAAATCTATTTAAGCAACACATATTCTACATTAGTGAAAGAGCAATCCTTGGACCATCATTAGTTCACTTGCCTTTGCTCTCAACCTAGAAATCTTTTGAAAGTAGAACGCAAAATTGCCAAGTTAATTTCATATGGGCGGGTTGGCTACCAAGCGGTGTAAGTCACAAAAGTTGACAAATGGACTGAACACCAGATTTCCAAGGCGCTTAGCAGTTGCGTTCCGTTGTATTACATTCAGCCCTATAAGCGGACTATTGAACAAGCACCCATGCCACTTGTCGGACACGAAGAACTGCATGTCCAGTAATAAGTGTTGTGAATCCATTTTTGAATTTTTGTGACTCCATTTTGGTTGCAATAACTTTTTTGTATAATAGCGCCATGGAATTTAACAATTTTAATAGAAAACGCTTTTATCTTTTTCAATTTAATGGTTTTCTGCAAATGCTATAACATAATATTAATTTCTTTAAGTTCGTAATATATAATAAAACAATTGAACGCACATTAATAAATAGGAGACAAAAAATAAATCAGTGGGTAAAAATTAGTTACGCATCTTTCATATTACTTTCTAATAGTTCCACTTGGTGAATAGATACAGTAATAGTAAATATGTTTTGTTACAATCCCCTTCCGAAGCAAATACCAAATGAAGAAAGTGAATATTTGGTGGCCCTGAAAAGGGCCGTTGAAATAGAAGTTTAACATCGCACACATCTTAGCCTCCAAAACCGTACAATGTTCTACCTTGCCGTTTTAAGGCGTACACGACGTCCATTGCAGTGACGGTCTTCCTTTTAGCGTGTTCTGTATAGGTGACAGCGTCTCGAATCACGTTCTCAAGGAATACTTTTAACACTCCTCGTGTTTCTTCATAAATCAATCCTGAAATACGCTTCACTCCACCACGGCGAGCAAGCCGACGAATAGCTGGCTTGGTGATTCCCTGAATGTTATCTCGTAATACTTTCCTGTGACGCTTGGCACCTCCTTTTCCAAGTCCCTTACCGCCCTTGCCACGTCCTGTCATGTTACGTGCTGTTCCAAGGCAATAAACAAAACTAATGTAACAGTCGTTGTGCAGACGCAATTTATACTCTCACAGCGATGCCTCCCACCCCACTTTTCGAAGTGGTAGGGTTTAGAAGTATCGATGATTCACGAACATTTGCGTACACTACCGACACATTATTGATGCTAATTTCTTGTTTATGCTATAACACTGATTATTTTAAGGGTGTTTAAGGCTGTTTCGGTGGCTTAGAGTGGTTTTTCAACAATAAACCTTTTGAATTAAAGTTAAAATCAGGGATTTTAAATGAACATATGTAATTAATATGTAACTTATGTAATTGTATGGCAGCATGATTTAGCTGTAACCCGTTTGTACCAGCGTATATGGAAGACATGCAATTCAAATTTTTAAAAATATTAAAATATGTTATTCTTGTATTTAAATTCATAATAAAAAGGAGATAATTTATCGTACTACTCTTACGAGTACAAAATGAAAAGTAATGTTGTTAATATGTAACTTATTAAAATGAAAAGTATTACAAACATGTTTGCGGGGATCTCTCCTTGGCGATGACAGCTGGCAGAATGGTCTATTTACTGTATGCTAGTCTAGGTTAGAATAGTTGGATGTAAGTTAGTATAAGTGGTAGGTTAAGTATAATTAAAATATGTCTATAGATTTTCGGGTATTGGTCAATGAAAAAATTTTTTAGTTAAAGGTAAACCGTTTCGATTATATTTCATAATCTTCCTCAGTACCTGTATACAACAAAAAAAAAAACCTTCAACTAAAAGTCAGTACCTTTAACTAAAAAAAAAAAAAAATTTTTTCATTGACCAATACCCGAAAATCTACAGACATATTGCAACATTGACTGGTCGAGAACATTTTGATTGGTATAATTAATATGATAAAAAAATTGATTCCCGCTTGTCATGTAGTTATTATAAGCCACAAAAGAATGAAGGCAAGAAGAAGGAAAAGGTTTTTTGGATAAAACTGGATTACGCGTCGTGATCAATTTAATACTGAAGAAAATTTGTTGTATGAACTTCGTATAGTGGATAAAAATTGTTATCGCAAATGTGTTGGAATGAATGTTAAGGACTTTGACTACTTATTAGAAAAAGTTGTGCACTAATTCAAAAATGCGACACAAATATGAGAGAGCTGTATCTCCAACGACAAATCTTGCTATAACATTACGATATCTAGCTACAGCTAAGCAATTAATCAGAGACCAAGTCTCATCTCGCGAATAAACTACTTTTTCTTCATTTTTTGACATTTTCTTTTGTATTTAAAAATTAATTAGCATTCAATGTATTAATATGTTACTATATATAGTTCTACAAAAATAAAAGCAAACTTGTAAAACAGAATAATAAAATTTTGATATTTATAACATTCACTTTTATTGTTTAAACCCTTGCATGAATAACCTCCATAGGTGTACCTACTTGCCAAGAGGGAAAAAGAACGTAGAAAAGCCGCTAGAGCCAGAGCTAGCAACTATCCACTATTCATTATTGTTGGTACAGCCGCAAGTTTCGCATAGTCTATAATGAGGTGTTCCCACGGGGTTAGTTTTCTACTACTTTAGCTGAAAAAAACCAGCGTATAGTTCAACTATAGGAATACTTTTGGACTGTACGAAACGGTCATACAACTATAGTCACACTATAGCAGAACTATACGCTAGTTTTCTACCCCGTGTGCACGTAGCATTAGGCATAGATCATAGATTAGGTCACCTGGATTAGATAATTTTTTTTTTTAATTTAAGGCATCTTAACATCTGTGGTCATTTGCGCCCGGAGCCTTCTCAGTGCACTGCCGGCCTCCGGACAGTGTTCTCTCGTTACTGACAACACTGTCCATCACCGGACAGTGAACTGTAGAGGCTCCTAGGAAGAGAAAAACTAAAGGCAGAACAGCTGGATTCAAACCCATGATCTCCGCGTTGCTAGTCCAGCGCGCTACCACTGAGCTAATCCCTTCCCTGATTAGATAATAGTACAACTATTGTAGTCATTAAGTTGAAACAAGACAACAGAAGCAGCAGCATCGTGTAAGGAAGAGCCTAAATGCGCATGCGTGCAAGAGAAAAAAGCAGAGATATTCCTGACGGGCGGTGGAGAGACCAGGGAGGCGAGAAAAAAAACATATTTTTTTCCCCCAAAAAGTATCAGGACTGTGGGGTCATCAACGGCTTCTCGATCTTGGATCGAGGAGCTAGCCAACCTTCGTATACGCCATGAGAACCGGGCAACGCACTCTTTGAGCGCAATGGCAGGCCTGGCGGCAGGCCACCTCATCTTACCACTTCCACCCTTGTTTCCTGGGTCAGAGGCAATGAGGCGGCGGATTGCCTGGTCTGGGAGTGTTCCTTCGGAAACCTTATCAGACCTGAACCGTTCTGCGGCGTCGCAAGATGCCTCAGGAGTGCATCCATTAGGACATGGATGCATGATCGATCAAGAAAATGGTGGCTAAAACCCCAGGCCAAAGGCAGGCGGAAACTGGAAATTCATAGCTACTCGCGCAAGCTAACTGCAGAACTACTCCAATTAGGTCGGTTGGCCATAAGGATAGCACTTGGCGTTCTCACTGGCCATTGTAGACTTAATAAGCACATGCACCGCATGGGCTTGGCAACGGATAGCCTGCGTAGATTTTGTCAGGAAGAAGAGGAATCAGCACTACATGTTCTGAGTCAGTGCGAGGAGCTTGTATGGCTGAGGTTTCGCCTCTTTGGAGAGGAGAAGCTGACGCCTGCAAGCCTCAGCCAGGCGAGCCTCTCAGTCTATTCGGTCTATGACGTGATTCGCGAGTTTCCATTCCGCCCCACCAGGCCATCTCAGCCCCTCAACCTCGAGAGGGCCTCTCGGTAGGAGGACCTCGGAAAATGTGTGCTCATAAGCAATTCCAACGACTCCTCTACCGAGTTAGTGTAGGTTCCGACATCTCTCCTCAGGAACCCTACCCTGTCCGCAGTACCTTCTCTTGCTAGGATTCTGTGAATTCTCGCGCACACAGAAATAGATTATTGGCTCTGTTTGTTGAATATGGAGAAAGTAGATTACCAAGATTATGTCTTTCGAAGCTAGGGGAATTAGATATGCGTTATGAGTTGCTATATAATTGGTACTGGTACTCAGAATTGCGTTTATTTTTAATACAATCGGTTGACTATCTACTATCATATTCAAATAATGTTGATATTTCAGTTTATAAGGGTTCTTTAATTAAAGCTTATCGAACCATTTAATATCCTGTGATATAGTTTGTTTTGAACTCCTCATACAATATCTGGTACAGGAGAATTAGTTCTCTAAATTTTGGAGAGAAGTATCTGAATATTAATTGTGCTATTGATAAGCTGGGAGTGCTGGCTCAGCTTAGACTGGCCAGCATGAAATATTTTTCAATAAAAATTGGCTGGGAGAGGTCCACATTCGCAACAGATATGCAATGTAAATTGTGCGGAAATGATAGAGACAGTTTGCAACATATGCTATTAGCATATGCTATTTCTACTAACATATGCTATTTCTACTAACAGAAGAAAGAAGGAAATTTTTATCTCAATATATTCTGTCAAATAGTTTTAACTCTAATCTTCTCGAAGATCTGTTGATCTGTGGAGGATATAAATTAGTTGAATTCTATCTATTTTGTGTTAACAGTCTGAGATTAAGAAAATTAAAGGAGTAATTAATTTTTAGTTATTTTGAGAAATTTCATTTTTTTTTTTTCTTGGACTTAAAACAACATTTGAAAGAAAGAGGTGGTTCGTCATTGCAGGCTATCAAGAAATACATTAGTACCACGTACAAATTTAACATTTATGTTAGAAGTAAATTTACTAGTTTCAGGTTAACTAGAAATAATTGAAATCAGTTGTCATTAAACAGGTGGACCGTACTCCCAAAATGATATTTTTTTTTTTGTACTTTTCTTACCATTGTTACTAATTATCAGATTTCTTTATATTTAAGAGCAATAGTTTGCTAATAATTTTTTTATATATATTTTAAATATTTGTTTTTCTTTAATTTGTAAATATTTCAATTACTTTTATTTATTTGGATTTATACTTTCATTTCAAAGTTAATATTTAATTTCTCTATCTAGTTTTGTATTAGTTGTAAATTTATATAATGTCAACTCTCTAGTATAAGTTCATAACTTTGTAAGTAGTAATAAATAAAAAATAAAATATATTCCAAATGTTGATAGAACATTCAAATATGTTGATAGAAATTTGGTGGTCCAGAAAAGGGTCGTTCCTAATTTTTGCGAAGCTTCTTTTTGGGCACCGACTGATCTTATCGAAGAGAACATCACTTATTTATGTGATTAAGAACAAGTTTATGTTGCCCCGTTGGTTCCCATTTCCATTAGTAATAAATTGCTACTGTACAAAGTGATTAAAATTTGATGGCCCTGAAAAGGGCCGTTGATAATTTTTTAACGCTGCTTCTAGAGCTCATTTCTTTTTAGGCGCAGCTTTTTTTGTTGCTGGCTTCTTCGGCTTTGCTTTGGGAGCTGCTGCTTTTTTTGTTTTTGTCGGAGTAGCCTTCTTAGGTTTAGGAGCCTTAGGTGTTGTCGGGGGTTTCTTAGTTTTCTTTGCCTTGGGAGGAGCAGCCTCTTTTTTCTTCACTGGAGATGCTGCTTTCTTTTTAATAGCGGTTGCCTTTTTCTCAATGGCCGGCTTTTTAGGTTTTGCTTTAGTGGTAGTCTTCTTGCTTTTAACACTTCCTTCTGACCCTCCGAGTCTAAAAGAACCTGCGGCTCCCTTGCCTTTAGTTTGTACCAGTTCACCCGATTCTACAGCAGATTTGATGTACTTTCTTATAAACAAAGACATTTTCTCCGCATCTACATTGTACGTGGTACTAATGTATTTCTTGATAGCCTGCAATGACGAACCACCTCTTTCTTTCAAATCCTTTATTGCGGCAGTCACCATTTGCGATGTTGGAGGATGTGTCATCTTCTTTTTGGCTGCTTTCGCGGCAACTTTTTTCTTCGGTGATCCCTTAGCCTTCTTTGTAGCCGCAGTTGAAGGAGAGGACTCCACAGCAGGTTGTTCAGTAGTTTCTGTCATATCTATGGATGCGCAATAACGTATGTAACGTAAAGCTGCGCAGTATTGCCAAGTTTATAAGCTATCGGCCGGACCATAACGTAGACTGGTCTCAATATGCCTTTTGTGAACAACTAATAACATGGGGCGAGTGTTCATTTCACAAAATGTTTAATTTTTTTAACATTATTTAGAAAAAGTTAGGAAATTTTCAAATGCACAAACGTTTTACCCATAATCCCAACTTGATTAACTACATGTTTATTATGGGAAATAAGAATAAGATATTACATAATTCAATGTTAAAATGACGAATGGGCTGAACTTAAGGGTCACACTGAGTAATTATTTATTAATAACTTTTTAAAATTCCAGAAATATTATTATCTATTTTATTTATGTTATTCTCAATAAACTCTAGTACCGAAAGCTATAAAAATTTTCTACTAATATACTGTTTTACAATATAAAATTTACACTCAAAGTTGGCAACAATATCACTTTGGATTTGTTTGCGAGCTGCACTTCGACATTGCAGGAGGTATTTGAGAAATGAAAAAATACACTTAATATTTAAATATTTAATCATTTTTTTTGGCTTATAATATGTTATGAAAAGGTTTTTAAGATTCTTTAATACAAACTCATCGGTACCCTAAAAATTGCGATTATATACCGTTTGCACTTACTTGGCAATATAGTGCAGTTTTTTTACTTGACGATTTCAAAAATTCGTTAATACCAGTAGAACATGTTTTGACAAACTAGAAGAAATGTTTTAATTTGTAATTATGCGGCAAAGTTGCTACCATTCAAAAATCATATGATTTATGAAAATGTCTATTCACCCGAGTTCGCGGATTCGTACAGTGCCTGTGCTAACAGCAAGCCGTTAGGTATACGTTTTGCTCCAAAACTTTTATATCCAAAACAATATTGTCATGCCTTCTGCAGATAGCACCGAAACCCAGATGGTAGAACTTGGATACTTAACAAGCCTACAGTAGATTTTACCCTCAGTAAATATATTAAAAAAATACGCCTGATTATGTGTATAGAAATAAGTTTCTGGAAAGGATAGACTAATTATAGGAATTTCAAACAAAAGTACCTTAGATGTGATATGTAAGTTAGATAATAATAATATATTGATCAAGGCAATACATAACTATCTGCATCTTTGTGCACAAAATTATAAAAGAGTTATCTTTCTCTGGACTCCCGGACATACTGGGATTAAATACAATGAAGCAGCAGACAAAACCGCTAAAAAAGCAGCATTAACAAACACCCAATATGAATATGTATTGCCGGACGATTGGAAGAATGCGTTGCGTAATAAGCTGTTATCACAGTGGAAGCAGGTCTGGGAAGCACTCCCATTAACAAATAAATTAAGAACTGTTAAGGCAACACCAGTGAAATGGATAACTTCGTGCAGAGACTCCCGCCGCAAAGAAGTCGTATTGGCGAGACTGAGAATTGGCCACACAATGCTAACTCACGGTTATATTTTTAGAGAGGAACGGACCTCCTAACTGTGAGACTTGCAATGTACAATTAACAGTTCGATCATAGAATGTTCGAAATATGCATCCCTAAAGATAAGTTAAATATCAGTAATAGTATGAAAGAAATACTGGAGGATAACGATGAAAGTGTGGGGAGAACATTCCGTTCCTAAAAAATATAAATATATTCAACTTAAGATGACACTGTACTAGATTCGAATGTAATTTCTTATGTAAATAGTTAATGATAGATTTAATAGGGTTCGTTCGGATTAGAGTATTATTTACGGATTACGTTTAAACAAAGGTCGTCAGAATGAACGTGTGTGTGTGTGTGAATGAGAGTGGGGGGGGAGTTCAATCCCGGGGCAGGGGTTGCGAACTTCTAGTCTTCCGGGGAGGTCTTATCTTAGGGAGCCACTGTACTTTGGTCGTATCGGGATTGGCACTCCGACACATGTGTGAATGAATTTTCGTATGAATGTGAAGTTTTAAATAGATAGGATTTTAATTTAGGTTAGGATATTACTGTGGTGGAGGAATATCGAGTACTCTATCTCAACTTTTTAACTGGGTGTAAGCTTGAATATATGTGTGACTGTAGTATGATCGTATCTATGGGCGTGAATGTATTTATTAGGATGAATGTATGTGGTATAAATGTAAGTATGAATTTACGCAAATAGTTGTTTTTTCTTCTCATGATTGGGCCATCAATGAACTCCAGTACTCTACACTCCGTTTCTTTAAGAATGTAGTAATTTATGAAAGACTATTCCAATTTATGGATTAGTCTAATGTTATGTTCAGTTAGTAAAGTGTCATTGAGGATGATTATCAGGTGCCAAAGACCTTGGATGTTGTGCACGGGAAAAAAATATCCCGTGTGTACGTAGCTTAGATTAGATTCTAACGGGGAAATTGGCTCTTCAGCCTACGCCACCGCGACACCCCAAGAATCTATTGTGGCACCCCCCTATCCTGTAGCTTAACGTTGGCGGGATCACAACCAAAAAAAATCTTTTTCCCAAAAATTGGTTTAGGGTTATTTACAACCGCTGTACTTGATATTGTAAATGGCGGCATGTTGATTCAGTCACACGTATTTTTTATTTGCTCTACATTTCAAGTCCCATTAGTGCCCTTCATCAGGAGCTATGTATCGTAGTATAGGACGTTATTTATTTTTTGCTTTGAGCAGCCACCTTAATGGAATGCGCTTTTACAAAGAAAATTTAGTAACTTAAAGCATAAATTGCTGGCCTCAGAACACCTTTATCATAAATGAAGAAAATGTTTAAAAGTGATAATAAATGGTGGCCCTGAAAAGGGCCGTTGAAACTAAAATGTTTTGCATCTTCTTAAGCACGTTCTCCTCTTATTCGACGAGCCAGCTGGATATCCTTGGGCATGATAGTCACTCGCTTGGCGTGAATTGCACACAAATTAGTATCTTCAAAAAGACCTACTAAGTATGCTTCACTAGCTTCTTGTAGAGCCATAACAGCGGAACTTTGGAATCTCAAATCTGTCTTGAAATCCTGAGCAATTTCTCTCACCAACCTCTGGAAAGGCAATTTCCGAATGAGAAGTTCAGTACTTTTCTGGTATCTTCTGATTTCTCTCAAAGCTACTGTACCAGGCCTGTAACGATGTGGTTTTTTAACACCACCAGTTGCAGGTGCACTTTTTCTAGCCGCCTTTGTTGCCAGTTGCTTTCTCGGAGCCTTGCCACCGGTGGATTTCCTAGCTGTCTGCTTTGTGCGAGCCATTCTTATTCAGAATAGTAACACTTCAGTTATGACCACGAATCACCTAGGGGCTTCTTTTATACTAGGGCACCTACCCCCTCTCCAGCATAATACCTCCTCTAATTGTCAGATGTAGCTATAGACCCGCCATTAACAAGGAGTGAGTGAGAATACGCGGCAAACGTTTACATTTTTAATGTGAACAATATGTTTGGCCGTTGTTAATTAAACAAGCTGAAAAATTAGTTGGCTGGAAAGAAGAAACTATTTTTTTAAATAAATATACTCGTATATTAATACAGGCATGGTACAGTAGCTAAAATAAATATAAAAAAAAAAATCTTCTTTGTCCCAACCAAATAATTTTTTAGCTTGTTTGCTAAATTTTTGTAATATGTAAAAAAAATATCAAATAAAAAAAGATATGCTCCTTCTTTAGAGCTTTATTAATGAAAATTAAATCTAATTAGAAAGTTTAATATAAAATATAGTTATGACTAGATATTTGATATCAATTCAAACGAAAACTATGTCAAAGATTTAAACACAATGGTTATCGATACTTGAGAGAGAAATTTGGGCAGCTTAAATAAAACAAAATTCCTCAAAACATTGCTTTTTATGGATTTAAATATATCTAGAATGTTGTAAAATCGATGTTGAGGTTCGATCACAAAAAAACTTTTTTTAAATTTTACTTCAATAATTATTGTCATTTATTCTACAAGATTATTATAAT
Source organism: Triatoma infestans (assembly GCA_011037195.1). NCBI lineage: Eukaryota > Metazoa > Arthropoda > Insecta > Hemiptera > Reduviidae > Triatoma > Triatoma infestans. Next base: position 12,787 of record JAAEAF010006644.1, read on the forward strand.
GGATGAGTTGGGTGGAGAGAATTTGGGTCTGATTGATGAAATAAGAAGACAGAGTTAACACTGGTTAGGTCCACAAAAGCTTCCTCGATCTTAAATCGGGGGCTAGCCAACCCTACGCCCACGTCGTGAGGACCGGGCAACGCGCTCTTTGAGCGCGGCCAACAGGGCAATGGCGGGCCTGGCGGTAACCCACTGCGGGCCACCTCATTTTACCATCCCCATCCTAATTTCCTATCGAACCCGATCTCCTTCATATTCCATCGTGGGATGGGAGGCGGATTAGCCGCCTCCTCAGGTAAGGGTGACCCTTCGAACATCCCAGCCCAACATCTAATCACAGGTCACACACATAATACACGGACACACATAACAACATCCACACGTTCACGATACAGACCGGTCATTGCGGCCCAATCCAGGTGTGATGCGTTCCGTGCCGAGGGCTGGATGGCACAGGGGTATTGTATCGTTAACGGAGCCTCTGGGACACAGGGCAAAACCCCGGAGTATTTAACCTTGCCCGGCTATTGCGGGGCTCTGGTCGGGTTGGGTGGAATCCCCAGCTACTCGTGGGAATTAATGGTTGAATTTGGGAAAAATAAAAATAAAAAACAATTTAAGGCATTGATGACATCAAAGACCGGCACGACAGGCCATGGGGAAGGGGATAAACCCAGAACCACTACGGCCAAGGTACCGGCTAAAGTAACTACGGCGGATGCCCAAGGCCGAGAGAATGGGGCCTCCAGCTCCGCGACCATTATGGCCACGGCGGAATCCGGCGCTAAGCCGGGGACTGCCAAAGGCCGGTCGGCGGGGCTAGAGGCTCGGCGATCAGGGAGGCCAAGGCGAAAGCCGGGAAAAGCTTTAGGGCGAAGTCGCTGGAAGCGATCGAGGGTATGACAGAGTCCTTCTGGTTCGATATAGGGCACTACTGGCCTACTGGTCATTAGAAGGCTTCGAAGCCCGAGGGGGACTCGCTGGGGGGGATTTGTAGGGAACCTCAGCGAGTCTCTCACCTCCTTGGTGCAAGTCGCCCGACTGATAGGGGTTTCTAGGAAGGAACTCAAGGCTCGAATAAAGCCAGGATTACCTACAGGCCAATTGATTAAAGAAAACTTTCTCCAATTGCCCGTACGCACAAAAAAGGCGACCAAGAGACCCAGGTCGGAGAGGGGATCCCCGCCATAGGAGCGACCACCTAAGAGAGTTAAAGCCAAAGCTGTGGAGCAATCCCACAGCGAGGCTATCTCTTCGCTGAAAATCGCCGTTATGCAAGAAGGTTTCCCTGACACCCAGCTAAGTGTTGAGAGGCAGCATGTCATCCAGGACGCAATACTAGGGGAGTATGACAAAATCCCAAGAGGCGGACCACAGGTCATATTGGCCAGATGTGCCATAAACCAGGGTATATTGTCATTACTTGTGTAGGTAAAGATAGTGTCTGGTGGCTAAGGGACTATTCCAAAGCTTAAACCCTGGGAAGGTGCAAACCTTGTAACACTCGAGGGGAGCGACATACCTGTAAGGTCTTTATCCCTAACGACAGAAAGGGGAAGATTCCCGTGGGTGCGTCTCTTGGCAGAAGCGATACCGGCTTGCTCCACAGGCCTCAAGGCCAGGAGCAGCTGCCGGCGGCTATGGAAGCTGAGGGACGGCCCCCGATCATCGTCCCGCCCCCCTTCGGAGGCCTAACATGGTAGTCAAGATGGTGCAGGCGAACCTCCAACATGCAAAGGCCACTTCGGCCGTGCTTAGTAGGAAGTTCGACAGGGAGGGGCTACACGTAGTCCTACTACAGGAACCGTGGTGCCATGGAGGGATCATCCGAGAACGAAAGAGGTAAGTACCTTTATGAATTCATTATTGGTGAAGGGTTGCATGTAGCTAATTTAGGCTAGGAACCAACCTTTGTGACTGTAGATAGGAGGGAGTTGCTGGATTTGACGCGCTGCATGTTGAGCAAAATTGCTTACTGGCATGTATCAAGTGAACCATCATGCTCAGATCTAGGCACATCGGGTTCGATATATGCACTCCACCATTGGTCATTAGAAGGCTTCGAAGCCCAGGGGGACTCGCTGGGAGGGATTTGTAGGGAGCCTCAGCGAGTCTCTCAGTGACCTTAAGGTGGATGTACGGGGGACACAGAGTCTAGAAAGGGCAGCGGCACTGGTAACTGAGGCGATATTGGACGCCTACCAGGAAAATTGTCCGGAGAATAGAAAGGCCTCACAGGTCGAAGATAGTCTGGTGGAGTGATCACCTGGAGAGAAGGCGAGAGGTGAGAAGGCTACTTAATAATGCCAAAACAAACCAAGGCTGGGCAACGTATAAAAGCGCACTGACGCAGTTTAACATGGAAATAAGGAAGGCCAAGCGCAAAGCTTGGCGGAGATTCTGTGAGGATTGCGCGAGAATTCACAGAATCCTAGCAAGAGAAGGTACTGCGGACAGGGTAGGGTTCCTGAGGAGAGATGAAGGAACCTACACTAACTCGGTAGAGGAGTCGTTGAAATTGCTTATGAGCACACATTTTCCCGTGTCCTCTTACCGAGAGACCCTCTCGAGGTTGAGGGGCTGAGAAGGCCTGATCAGGCTAACTGGAAAATCGCGAATCACGTCATACAGCCGAATAGGTTAAGATGGGCGATTGGAAAGTTCAAGCCCTATAAGGCACCAGATGTGGACGGAATTTACCCGATCTTCTTACAGAAGGCGGTGGAGGTGTTGATACCAGACCTATGTAGGATCTTCAGAGGCATGTTGTTGTGAGGGAATGGAAGAAGGCAGAATCTTCAGAGGCATGTTGTTGTGAGGGAATGGAAGAAGGCGGAACTATTCCCGAAGGCAAACCAGCCAACTTCCTCCCACAAAACAGATCATTGGTACTCTACCATCATCACTGCAAATCCTCGACCATCACGAAACCTTTCCGCAGCTCGTGAGCACGGAGACAGAACTCCGCCGGGCTGACTCACGATCCCATGGTACCATTTCATAGAGGGAACAAGTCCCCTACTTGAAGGCCAGAATGGTCACTGGCCCGGGCATGATCAAGAAACTCCTGAACGTGCCCTACGGTTTTACCACATCCTCCTGACACCAGCTTGGACTTACCATGCCATTCCAGACGCAGTGGGTTTTCAGTACCCGAAAAAATCTTCAGAGGCAGCTAGGCCTGGGGATTCATTCCGAGAGAATGGCAAAAGGTAAAGGTCGTGTTCCTCCCACAAATAAGGAGGACAGCAGACCAATCGCCAAAGTCGTTTAGACCAATAAGCCTGTCCTCATTCCTGCTGAAGTCGATGAAGATGATGATTGACACGTTTATAAAGGACGAGATTTTGAGGAGTAATCCTCTCAATAGCCGTCAATATGCCTACCAGTCAGGGAAATCCGTAGACTTGGCGTTGGATCCTAAACAGGCTACTCCAGTACTCGCTTGACGTCAAGGAAATCGCGGTAGCCACCTTTTTAGATATCGATGTGGCCTTTAATAACGTGCCCTCAGACACCCTGGTGGGTGCAGTGATGAGAAGCGGTACACCTCCAACGACTGGTCGGGAAGGGCTAATATAGCCACCACAGATAATTCATTTGTGGTGGCCAGGGTGAGTAGAGGCTGCCCTCAGGTAGGCGTTTTGTCGCCATTGTTGTGGAAGTTGTTAGCCGACGACATCCTGGCCAAACTAACTGCGGAATGCTTCCATTGCCTAGGATTTGCGGACGATCTGGCAATCGTGGCGAGGGGGCGATTCGCGGCAACTGTTTCGGAGCGTACGCAGAGGGCGCTCAACATTGTATATCAGTGGTGTGGGGCGGAGGGTCTCTCCATCAATCCCGAGAAAACCCAAGTTAGGAACCACTTGGAACTACAAGGAAAAGAAACCTACAAGGCTTACAACAGACGATACTCGGAGGGGTCACGATTCCCCTTTGCCATGGAGGCCAAATATTTGGGAGTCATGTTTGACCGAAGCTGACATGGAATTCCCACATTAATATTACCACATACAAAGCCAAAATCGCCATGGGTAGGTGCAGGAGGCTGTGTGGTAAAAGTTGGGGATTAAGCCCGAAGATTGCCCTGGGGATTTATCCAGCGTGGTGAGACCATTGGTAACCAACGAGGCGGTGGTGTGGGGGCAAAGGCCTTGCTGGTTGTGGAGGGGGGGTTGCGGGCTTGGAAGTGTTCAAAGGCTGGCTTGCCTGATCACGACGAGCGCCATGGTGACTACCCCCCCTGCGGCCTTGAAGGTTCTTTTAAATCTTCCACCACTCCACATCTACGTCCAAGGCGTTGTAAGAGCAGTCGTGGCGCGACTGCAACAGGGGCAAGCTCCCATTTTTCCCAGGCATAGCGGGTTTACCAGAAACTATACGAGGAGTTGGAGGCAGACCCGATTCTAGGTCTGCCGTCGGATTTAATGACTCCTAGATACGACTTCCAAAAACCCTTCAAAGTCTTGATATTAGACAGAGGGGCATGGAAGAACGGGCCGCCAATTTCAGGTGAATTTGTGATACACGGACGGGTCTAAGATGGAAGAAGGAGTGGGGGCCGGCGTGTGTAATATCTTCGGGGCTCATCCGAGATGTAATATCTCGATGAGCCTGGGAAGGCTAGCTAAGGTCTTTCAGGCGAAGCTAGTCGCAAGTCTTACCTGCGCCGCCGAATCGTCATTTATTCGGATAGCCAGGCAGCCCTGCGGGCACTTGACTCGTGGGAGATCAGCTCAAGGATGGTGTGGGATTGCCTAGGTGCGCTTAGGCATATTAGTAGCCATAATAAGGTCTTCCTGGTTCGGGTACCTAGGCATTCGGGTCATCGAGTTAATGAGGCAGCGGATCCTTTGGCCCGGGAGGGTTCCATTGGAACACTTACAGGGCTGGAACCGTTCTGTGGTGTCTCAAGCTGCGTCAGGAGTGTATCCATCAGGACATTGATGCACGACCGATCAAGAGAATGGTGGGTTAAAATCCCAGGCCAGAGGCAGGCGAAAACTTTTATTTATAGCTACTCGCCCAGGCTAACTGCAGAATTACTCCAACTAGGCCGGGTGGCCATAAGGATGGCAGTTGGCGTTTTGTCAGGAAGAAGAGGAAATAGCGGTGCACGTGCTATGTCAGTGCGAGGGGCTGAGGTACCGCCTCTTCGGATAAGAAAAACTGGTGCCTACATGCCTTAGCCAGAGGCCCCTCTCGGGTCTACAAGTCTATTAAGGCAGATAGGACTCGAGAGGGTGCTCTAATTGACCACCTGGGGAGACCTCCCTAGACTCCAAAGTTCGATGAAGGATAGGACAGGGGCCGGGTCTCCAACTTAGGGGGTGCCACAATAGACCTACGGGGGTCGCGGTGGTGCAGGCTGAAGAGCCAGTCCTCCCAAAGAATTTAATCTAACACTGGTTAACTATGTATAATAAAGAGACACAGTCTGCCTGGACTTTACAACAGAGAATATTTAAGGTAGAGTGGTATGAAAATGATACGAAGTGACTGGCGTGATGAAGTATTGTGAACTATATCGATCGTATTGTAGTTTATTGGACTATATTTTTGTGGAATGTCCGTCGCTCTATTTATACAGTTTCTCCCACTCCAGTCCGAGAGAGTAATTGGGTTCGTTTCTCTTCTGTTTAGTCTCTTTGTTGCTGATCTCTCTTTGGTTGCTGTTACATTCTATAATTATGCCTATCAACTTTAGAAATAATCGTTTACCTCTACCGGGATGGTAGAGAGGTCTCGAATAAGTTACTACTAAAGGCGCCTTCTCACGAGTCAGGTTTAGTTGACCGATTTTAGTTAATCACAGAAGTTGAATTGAAGTATGACGCATCTTTCAAGTATTGACAAGTGTGAACATTCGGATCGCCCAATTAATTGGCTTCTCAGTTTGCTTTCAACAGAATGCTCCGTGTCGTTATTGAAACGGCTTGATCGATTTCAGTTGAAACGTGTGAACCAAAACTGATTCAAGTCCATTCAACTTTTGCTGATCAACTAAACTTGACTCGTAAGAACGCACCTTTAGTAGTAACATTAGAAATAAACCATTAATGAAATGCACTTCCGGGAAATGTATTAAATTTTAATTATTATTCAGCTATCCGGAATAATACATTAAAATCCTGATTTTTGATAATAATTGTTAATTATTTATTCGAAATTAAATGGTAAATCAAGCAAAATGTTAGTTGACTGGATCCGAAGAAAATTTGAATAAAATATAAACGAAATTTCTTTGAAATGAATACCTTCCCACATGTTATAAAATTGAACGTTTTAGTAAATATCGTGCCATATTTAGCCTGAATTCATCGATCTTTTGATGAATGGGAATCTATTCTCCCCTTTAATTTAAAGACTAATTACAATAAAAATAGGAAACGTAAGAAAAATAATATACATACATAATAATTCCAATAATTTACAAACCAGTCGAACTTGCGTATAAACAAAATTTGAAGTTTCATTGAAATTAAAGGTAAGAATGTAATTTGTTTTTCGATTAAAAAGGTACGAAAAGACAGAAATGCGTTTTTACGGGTGTAAATATTGTACTTGAAGTGATTACATATGGTAGCCATGAAAAGGGCCGTTGAAATGCATTGAAATTAAAGGTTGTTAAAAAGTAGGAGATATTGTCCGTGATATCCAGCTCTGCGGAGCTAACCACAAGGATGAATGTAATTGTATTTCGATTAAAAATGTACGAAAAGTCCAAAAATGCAGTTTATACGTCTTACTTGTGCTTAAGTGAATATATATATGGTGGCCCTGAAAAGGGCCGTTGAAATGAATTGTCAATTATGGAATTTACTTAGAGCTAGTGTATTTAGTGACAGCCTTTGTGCCTTCTGAAACAGCATGCTTAGCTAATTCACCTGGAAGCAACAACCTTACAGCAGTTTGAATCTCTCGTGAAGTGATTGTAGACCTCTTGTTGTAATGTGAAAGGCGGCTAGCCTCAGCAGCAATGCGTTCGAAAATATCGTTCACAAAACTGTTCATTATACTCATGGCTTTTGAAGAGACACCAGTATCAGGATGAACTTGCTTCAACACCTTGTAGATGTAGATAGCGTAGCTTTCCTTCCTCCTTCGTTTCTTTTTCTTGTCACTTTTCGAAATATTCTTCTGGGCCTTGCCAGCCTTCTTCATTGCTTTTCCAGTAGCTTTAGGAGGCATCTTGACGTCCACTATACTAGCAGTAAACTAATTAGGGTACACAAGTGTGAGCGCCTATTTATACTAATCTGTTCGAATGAAACGAACCAATAAGCGTTTAGTATTTTAGAGGGGTCATAATAATTGTCTTGAGTACTATCCCCTCCACATTTCTCCCACCCTCTGGAGTTTTTTGTGTGATCATTCCTATCTACTGTTTCATATTTTCATTATTTACTATCTCCGTTAGCGTCATTGGAAACTAGTTTTCTAATAACCGGTATAATCTCACATAATTATTACATTAATTCCATAGACCTAATTCGAAATATTTTTGCTTGTTATTTACCGATGATCAACTACATAATTAAATGACAAATTAAAACATCCATAAAGCGATTGTTAAGAATATCTACATATCATTTTTAAAATTTAATTTTTAAAAAAATTTAAGGCAAATTAATTGCAATCATTAAAGTTTAATTTAAACTGAATGTACAGCTTAAAGATTTGACAAACTATTTAATTAATAACTTGTAGAGTGCACAAATATCGAAAAAAAATAGATTTTACATCGTTACGTTTGGCCATTGTTAATCAAACAAGCAAAATATTGTTGGATGGGGCTATAGAAAAAAGGCTTCAACTTTAAAAATTAATTCTATCGACATTTCTGACACCTTTGGTGTCCTTCCTCAAGATCTGTCAAAGCGTCAAGAGCGTATAAGAGGGCTAGGAAATCCCTTTGATAATATTAATTCCTTGATAGCCATTTTTTTCAAAGAAAGAAATCAAATTACTGGTATAAAGGGAAAATAATGATGGGCTCAACGGGTCCCCCTGCAACACGCCCTGAGTAATTCCAATTTTGTATTCTACGCCATTTTTCAATATTAGCATCGCTATGTTATAAAGATCCATCAAAATTCTTATAATTTTTACTTCCAATCCGAGAGAGTGCAGTTTTGACCATAATTTTTCGTGAACTAGAGTATCGAATGCTCGTTTAAAATCGATAAACATCGCATAAATTGCCCTTTTTTAGACGTAGGGCAATGTCGATGGTAGAGCTCAAAATAAAAATGTCTGCACAGACCCTAAAAGGTCTAAAACCGTTTTGCTCTTCCGGTAAATTTTTTTTCATTATTAGCCCAATTATACGGTTAGACAAAATTGAATAAATAATTTCAAAATGGTATTAATAAGGGCGATACTCCTGTAATTGTTTGGGCCATTTTTATTTCCTTTTTTCAATATATGAAACACTGAAATTTATTCCCACTTATTCGGAATTTTTCCATAAAAAAGCAAGTTATTGAAAAGATGGAGTAGGTAATGCTCCCATTCTGCTGGCATTATTTTAAAATATTCATAGCTCAAACCATCAAGGAGTGATGCCTTTCCCAACTTACATGTTCGTATCACTTCTTGCAATTCGGTTACGGATATATCCTCTTCTAAGATTAGATTTCTTACATTAAAGGAAATACGACAGACTGTTTTGAAAGAGTAGGCATTTTTATAATAATTTACAGTCATGTATAGGAATAGAACTGGTTACTGGACTATTGGCCCTGAACTTTTTGACAGTTAATGTAGCAGCAACCAAAGAGAGATCAGCAACCAAAGAGAGTAGAGAGAAGAGAAACAAACCCAGCCACCCTCTCGGACTGGAGTGGGAGAAACTGTATAACTACAGCAACGGACAGTCCAAAAAAATACTGAGAGACTGGTTGGGTTCGTTTCTCTTCTCTCTATCTCTTTGGTTGCTGCTACAGTTAACCAGAAAGTTTTTGAATCTTTTTCATTACTACGTGCTTTAATATATGTAAATTGTAAACTTTTTAACTGTGTTAACAATTAGCTATACTTACAGCAGAATACTTACTTCGTTTTAGATTATAGTAAGATCGTCTAACTTGTTTTTTAGCTGTAATACATTTTTCATCGAACCAAATTTTATTTGATTTTCTGGAAAACATCTGTGATAATTTTTTAATTTTTAATAACCCACTGGACATTGCACAACTTTTAAAACTTGTCAAAAAATTTTCGTAAAGATCATCAATGATTACAGAATTAAAATAAATATTTACATAGATAGGTCAGATAATTGTTTATATTTGTTTCATTCCTATCTATATACTACTTTTCTATTATCGGATTAACTTCCTCTTTAGTGGGTGTGACAGTTTCATTATTGCAATATAAGGTTAATGCCAAAGTTAGGAGATCGAATAATTCTGTAATCGGCGATACCCTAAAGCAGGGGTGGCCAACCCGCGGCCCGAGGGCCACATGAAGCCCGCCTTGGATATTTTTCTGGCCCGCGAGATTCATCACACTTTTACAAAATATATTTTTTTAATTTGGCCTAAATAGTGAAAACCAATGTTTAAAAAAAATACATTATTTGTGCATCCATATATTCAAAAATTAACTGTCGAAATTATGATAAAAAATTAACTTTGATTTTAAAATAATATTCTTGCAAATATATGGCTGTTTTATTTATGAGTTTACAGATAGGAGTTCACAGAATAATGAAATCATGATGGGCGCGCATTTTTTTACTCCAAAAAAATGTCTATAATGTGTCTAAATCTAATATGGGGATATATAATTCTATACGCGGCACGCGGACTTATGATGCATTTCCAAAGTGGCCCGCAAGATCATTTGGGTTGGTCACCCCTGCTCTAGACTGTGTGAATATAAAAGTGCAAATGTTAAATACAACTGGATTTCTCAGCTGTGTATTGTTTTTAATTGTGTCGATTTCTCTGAATTGTTGGCCATAAAAAATCTTGAGCAGTTTAGGAAAAAAAAGGAATATTTTGACTTTCAGCAGGTGTATCTGAGTGAGCAAGATATTGATCTTGAACTATTTGCGATGGTTATTTAAAATGAGAGGGGAATTATTATTTTTGAATTTTACACCCTGGGCTGAGCGAGAGATAGAACTCTGTTCACTGTGTAATCGTAGAGCCAAAGAGGATATAGTGCACTTTCTTGCAGAATGTCCTATATTAGCGGAGTTTCGCTTGCTCTACTTAGGTGTGAGGTCTCTTTCGCTACAGTCTCTTAGATGCCTTCTGAATTCACTGAATTGTAAGGGGTTAATTAAATACGTACGCTCTGGTTTTATAGATATGAATTGGTTCACGAGTTCAATTTTTAGACAGATTAATTGCAACAAAAAGAGTACTATTGCAATTTGTTTATTGTCTGCGCGGCACACACCCAAGGAGCGAGGGCGAACGTACGCCAAGAAGTGAAAACACAAAAAAAATAAAATAAATAAAATTAAAATAAAAATGAGATGCAAAGGAAGAAGCTACGACTTACCTGGAGAGTGGTGAAGCTGAATGCGCAAGCGGCGAAGCTGCGACGATAGGTGAACGGTCGCGGAAGCTGTGTCGTGTACGTGTATTTGTGTGGGCGTGTGTGTGTGTGGGAAAGAAAGGATCTCAGGTGAAAGGAAGGGAGTGAGAGTGCTCCGTGTAAGCTGATGACGCTGTTGTTGATAACGGCTGGTGGCGTTAGAAGAGCCCAGGCGCGGAAGGTGACTGATTCTCCAGAGGTTGGCGAGGAAAGACGCGACTTGTATCTCAAGAAGATAACGAATATTAATTCGTTATCGAAAGGCGCGAATACGGCGAATCAATATAAGGCGAATTTTACACTCACGACTAACTGCTTAGAAAGAAGCGGAAGTACACGTTGCACAGGCGAGAGCTGGACGAACAGTGAAGAAAAAGGTTTTATAGAAAGGAAGGGTTCTAGAGTGTGGGGAAGTAAATGTTAGGCGCGAACAGGAGAGATAAAAGGCGCCGCCATCCCACCACCGAAGAGGGAGGTAAAAAAGGGGTGGGAAGGCGTGGGAAATCTGCGGGCGATGAAATTATTGTAAAGGCAAGCGGATTAACGCGTACGCACGCACGGGCGGAGTAGGCGCGTAAGCGAGGCAGGCGTGAGAAAATTACCAAGTTAAAATATCGAGGCAGAGTTAATCCCTCAAAGGGAGCCGACCGAACATTTATTTTTATAATGTTTAGTACATATCTCGTTCTACTTCTCAATCTTGTATAATCATATCATTCTTTCCATGTTCTACTCAATTATATTTACATCGAACCAAGAAAGAAATTAATTTCTTCTATTTTATATTAATTTTTCTTAGTCGCCTTTTGTATTTTTACTTTTGAAGCTGAAAATTGATCGCATCAACCTCCGGCTGACGGATACTTATCCAAGCCGTATATACTTTTGTTTTATTAACAGTTGTATATTTGATTGTTTTTTGTATTTTTGAATAAAGTATATTATTATTATTGATCTTGTAAATAGATCTAATTTATTCTGCATTGTATGTTAAAAATCAGCAGCCTCAATCTTACTTGAGTTGTAATATACCATTTAAATTCACAAAGTTATTGGCCAAATTAAGATTGAGTTCAAAATTTATTATTAAAGTAACCATTGATGGCATTACATACAAAATTAATCCCATAGAGTTATGAGTCTTTGTAACAAACAAGAACCGGAAGACTTATTCCACATTTTATTTTCCTGTCCAATGTACACCCCATTGAGGTTGCACTATTAACAATTTATAATTAACAGTAATTATTTTGATTTTCCTGTAATTTTTTGTTTTATAAACTTACAGATATAAGAAACTTATTTTATTATTTTGCAGAATTGCTAAAATTAAGATCATTTTGTTGAACGAATAATATAAAAAGTTATTTTTTGTTTTATTTTCATAGCATCATCTAATTCATTGCTTTTACTTTTGTATTACTGCTATTAGTATTTAAATTAGTAAATGTTTATTTGGGGCATTGCCCGGATAAATAAAATTATTTGATTTAAAATTGTACGAACTTAAGAGTTCTACGGCTGAGTGTACGTTTAGGCACTGCTGCTAAATCTCAAAAGCCATTTCTTTGTGTATCTGCAGTACATGTAACACTATTGTAAACAAAAAAAAAAAATGAATTTGCTTAGTTTCTGTAAAGTATGAAAAATGAATTGAGTTTTTCGTTAAAACTTTGTTTTATTCTATAATAAGTATACATATAAAACCTTTACGCAAAACAGATTGATTCACAACCCACTTGATATTTTTAAAAAGTAAAAATATATATGCTGATCTACCAAATAATCGGTGCAATTACGTTTTATTCCTGAATTATATCAAGCACTTATTGTACAGAAGCAAAATAAGATTGTATTTCTAGTTGAATATAGAATAGAATTAGCATAATTTAAACTATCAATTAGTCTACAGAACCAAGATTTATTTATTTACATATTCGACCCATTCAGTGAGTTTGTGGCCCTGAAAAGGGCCGTTAAAATTTACAATATAAAAACTAGTATTCCTGTGAAGCATGGCCACCTCCACCTTATTCAGTTTTTTTAGGGAGTAAGACAGCTTGAATATTTGATAAGACACCTCCTTGAGCAATTGTTACACCAGAGAGCAATTTATTCAGTTCTTCGTCATTCCTAATGGCTAACTGCAAATGACGTGGAATTATCCTTGTCTTTTTGTTGTCACGTGCAGCATTACCCGCCAACTCTAACACTTCAGCGGCTAAGTACTCCATTACCGCTGCCAAATACACGTTCAGCATAGTTTCCTTTTCTAAGTAATCTATGGATTCTACCAACCGGGAATTGAAGACCAGCTCGAGAGGATCGAGTTTTCGCCTTTCCTTTCGATTTGCCACCTTTGCCACGACCTGACATTGTAAAGTGGTTTTACTATAATCAATAGTGATGGGACAGTTCGAGCGGAGTCGGTTCACTGGAACGAATCCAGTAGCGGAACGAGTTGATTCAAATCCCTATTTTTAAATAAACTGATTCCAGCAAAATTAAATGAATTTTTTTTTATTTAAAATTAAATTAAGGCAGGTATAGCACGAAAATTAAGTATTAAACTGAGTTGTGGCCATGTTGAAAGAACCAGTGACAGGATTCTAACTTAATATTTTGTAACCTCAAACCATACTAACAATCCTGGTGAGCTTAAAATACAGATGGTTGGGCGGTGGGAGTGAATTCCTAGTATAATTTTTTACGGTCAATATTTCATAGATTGAATAACCAGTATACACTAATACTGAATTATTTCCATTGCATAGAAGCATAAATTATATTTCGACAAAAAATTATATTCAACTTAATAATATTTTTTCTAAATATATACATATAGAGAGCTATCTGGTGTTAGAAAAGGGAAAATGGATTCAGTTACAGGCAGCAGTGAACTTGGAACGACTTTCTGAATCTGACTCCAATCTGGGCACTCTCATTGGTTGAATCCCTGGAACCGTCCTGGACCCGAAACCGGAGTTGATTCAGATTATTTGGTTCCGGAGTGAACGAATAAATCAAATCACTGAATCTAGCCAATAGAAACGCTTGAAATGGAACCGACTCCACGAACTCGTTCCAAAGGCAATGGTGCCTGTAACTGAATCCATCTTCACTTTACTAACACCAGATCGCTCTCTACGTTTATATATTTTATTTTTTAAATATTCTACAAGGTTTATTTGAAATGTTAATCAGAAAAATAATAAAAAAAAGTTACAATCACTCTAAAAAAATATATAACAAATGAATGAGATACATGAAGTTTCATTTCATGAAAAAATATTTCTAAAGGGCATGAGAAGTGGGTATGGAAGGTGGAGGAGACTAAAAATATTAATCAGTTTTCAGATTTCAGTTACTGGTCAGAGTCCGAGCTGGAGCCAGTGTTAAGTTACAAACGATCAAATAAGAAATCAAATTTAAAAAACTATCATTGGTCATAACTAAAATTAAAAATTTAATCGCCCAAACTTTACTTATTAATTCAATAGTAAAATTTGGTTTAGTTGTAACTAAAAATTAAATTTTTAATCAACAACTAAAAATTAAACAATTCAAAATTGAATTGATTAAATTAGATTAAAAAATTAATTCAATCAATAAATGATTAACTTCAACCTCCCCGTGGGGCTGCTGGATAGTAATAAAATTGCATTGCTGTAAATTAATTTGCCCGTTTGTTGTGCAGCCTAATATTAAATTATTCATAAAACTGGAGTATAAACTTTCAGAATTACATATATATAATTGCTAATTATTAGTGTACTGTGTGTTTATTAGCAAAAAATGAAATATTTTTTACTAACTGATGAAGTTAATTACATATAAAAATGTAATAAAAACCCTGAAGGAAAAGGAACCGTGGAACGAGTTTATGGAGTCGGTTCCGACAAATCCAACGAATCCGATGGCGGAGTCGTTTTGCCCATCACTATAATCAACATGTATTTTATTGGAGCCTGAGCAGTTCTTATATACTCCATTCTAGCACTCTCATTGGTTCGTTTCGATAACAACAGCAGAGTCATCTGTTGACAAGCTTATAATCATGAAACATTTATCTATAATACAATAATAAAATCGTTTTATAACTAGAAACAATACTAACATTCTGATCTCGGGCGGCGTCCGGTATGGGCAAACTTGGGTATTTGATTCACTTTGAAGGTTGAGAATCTGTTAGAATAACCCCGCCTTTAAATTGACATAAATTTATTATTTTTTAAAAAAGTAAAAATATTTATTTTTAAGGTGAAGAAAGCATAGAATTTAAACAATTGGAAGCTGATTATTTCGAGCAGATCAAAGAAAATGTCAAAAACAAAGATGAATTAGAAGAGGTTAATTCAAATATAAAGGTAATTTATTAAATTGTGTGATATTATATATGTGGGCTGCCTGGTCTCGTTGTATAAGTGAGACGTGTCATGGAATTAATAATTATTAGTGACCGTAATACAATATTTATTATTGATAAGGAAAAATATAAATTATTACAAATTAAGAAAGAATAGCAAACTGCAGAATAACATAACATACAATCACAGTAGAGCTTTTTTTCTCGTCCGTAATTAGTGATACACCATCCATCCAGTGCATGATATGACACTTGTAGTGGGTGTCCGCCCGGCCAGCCAACGCCCTGATGACCGCTTTCTAAACGACCCTTTTTAGGGCCACCAACTAAAAATAAACTTTAAATTGTCTCCCCAATGCTTGCAGTTTTGTTTGTGCGGCTCTTATGTAAAATTTGATTCATTTGTTCATTAATATTAATGTGTCAAGAAGGACTGGCCACAAAATTTCAGTTTCACATTTATAAATTTTTTTCTTAAACAATTTTTAAGTGCTGGGTTTGTGCTGCAAAATTGGAGATGAGAAACTGTTCGTCGTCTTTGAAAATCAACGCCTTCATATTTCCAAGATGGATGCGGCTAAACAAACTGCTGGCTGAATTAACCGACAACGACCCTTTTCAGGGCCACCAATCAAATATGTTTTCCGCCATTTTTTAGTATTTTTTATTTTTCCAACGCTAGCAATTTTGTTTGTTTTGTTTTTATGCTAAATTTCATCATTTTTGCCATACTATTAATAAGGTTATTAATGTGTCAAGTTGGACTGCCCACAATACACTTTCGTACTAAACATATCCTTCATTACTAATTTTTATTTATTTATTACTGCTTACAAAGTTATAAACTTATACCAGAGAGTTGTCATTACAAAAATTAACTAATACAAAACTAGGTAGAAAAATTAAATATTAACTTTGAAATGAAAGTATAAATCCAAATAAATAAAAGTAAGTGAAATATTTACAAATTAAAGAAAAAGATAGACAAATATTTAAAATATATATAAAAAAATTATTAGCAAACTTGATAGTGATTGCTCTGAAATATAAAGAAATCTGATAATTAGTAATAATCGTAAGAAAAATACAAAAAAAAATATCATTTTGGGAGTATGGTCCACCTGTTTAATGACAACTGGTACTGTCTGCGCGGCAGACACCCAAGGCGAGATGGCGAGTAGCGGGTGAGCAACTGAAATGAAAAAAGTTACAAAAGAAGTGAAAATGAGACTTACCCTTCGCTGACGGTGGGTGATGAATTGAGGGCGTAACGCTGAAGTGATAGGCGGACTCAAGAAGGAGGAGGTGGGTGTGTGTGTGCGTGTGGTAGGATAAGTGTGGGTGTATGTGAAGAAAAGGATGTCAGGTGAAAAGGAAGGGGGTTAGAAGCTCCCGACGCGGAGAAGGCTGCTGTTTAGCTGCTGATGGCGATGAATCCCTCAAGGCGCGAACAATAAGTCTTCTCAAAGAAGCAGGCGCGATATCTTATTCAGTAACGAATAAGGAATACAGTTGGCTGAGCGAATAGGCGCGTATGGCGAAAATAATAAAATACAAGGTATATAAGGCGGACTGTATAACACACAACACACAGACTAGGCGACCGACAGAAGATGAGTGAGAGTGAGAAGAAAAGGGCGCGGGCTGAGCATAGGAAATAGGGAGGGATAATACTGTGGCCAGATGGCGAAATAGGAAAAGGGATGGAAAAGGGGAGGTGCAGATGTTTGGTGAGGCCATAAACAAGGTTCTAGGAATCCATTAGCGGCGGAGATTATTTTTAAAGGCACAGCCAAGCGGATTAGCGCGTACGCATGCGCAGGCGGAAGCGGGCGCGTGAGAGAGGTAAGGCGTATAAC
Source organism: Triatoma infestans (assembly GCA_011037195.1). Classification (NCBI taxonomy): domain Eukaryota; kingdom Metazoa; phylum Arthropoda; class Insecta; order Hemiptera; family Reduviidae; genus Triatoma; species Triatoma infestans. The sequence goes on from JAAEAF010006644.1 coordinate 29,569, forward strand.
GACTAAACAGGTACAATAAGAGTTTTTGAGGTATTGACCTTTAATGAGTTAAGAGCACAATACTTTTCCAGGGTGTTAAGATTCAGTTGCACTTCTCGCTCCGAGGAGGCTAATAGCACAACGTCATCTGCATAAAGATCAGTAATAGGTCATTCGCACTCTTAATATTTAAACTGCTCGCACCGTTTTCTCCAAAAAAAGCTACAATATCTGAAAGATAAAGGGAGAAAAGGAGCGGGCTTAAAATTTTCCCTTGAAGAATTCCAACCGAAATTGGAATTTCATTTGAAACTTTCGCTCCCTCTGAAACGGAAAATACAGCTCCTTTATTATTTATTTATTTATTTATTCATTTATATACGGGCAAGAGTGCCCATTTATAAAAAAAGAAAAATACATATGTACACAGGTACATAAATACATTTTTTGATTTAATATATACAAGAAAAAATAATAATATTGGCTGTATATAAAATAAAAACAAAACAAACCTGATGTTACTAAAATAAAGTATAAATACTTACAAAATACAAAATATAATTAAAATGAATCTAATTGCACAACATAAATAGAGGTAATGTTCTTTCTACCATTACAAATCCTTATAATTATACTAATAATATACATTAATAATAATAATAAAAATAATAATTATAATAATAGCAAGCAAAAAAATAATAAAAGTTATTACTTAATATTGCTAATATTTCCAAAATAGTAGGTGTATCTAAATGTAGTATTATGTGATACATTCAATATTTATTATGGTCTAAAAAATGTTTTGATTGATTGAGGAGACATGTAAAATAAATCAATATCTGGATATTTGTTACAAGTTAAAAGTAATCTTCCCAGTCCTGAATACTTTAAGTAGTTATATTGAGAGTAGGGTATCTGAAAATGTAAGCAAGTTCTTGTATTGTGAGTTGGAACATTAATGTCAACAGAAGCTAACAATTCAGGAGAATCTAGTTTATTGCAAAGAAGTTTATGTATAAATACTATGTCTGCTATTTCCCTGCGCTTTTCAAGTGGTAACAGTTTAATCTCAAGTAATATGGAGTCATAGGAAACATCATGAGTAGGAATTTTAAGTTTGAAGGCAATATATCTCAAAAATTTATGTTGCACATTTTCCAAATTATATTAGAATTGTAATAGGGAGACCAAATTTGTGAAGCATATTCTAAAATACTCCTAACAATGGAGCAATAAAGATTTTTAATCGAAATAATATTGGAGAAGTGTTTAGTACATCTGATTAAAAAACCCAACATTTTTAGACCTCTATTTACAATGGTTTGAATATGAGGAGTAAATGAATGAGAACAATGGAATATAACACCTAAATCAGTATGTTGGTTAACTGCAGAAATGGTTTGACTATTGGCAAAGTAAGTGAAATCAATTTTAGTTTTCCCTCTATAAAATGTCATGCTCTTGCATTTGTTAACATTTAAAGAGAGACCATTATTATAACACCAATAAATAAATGCAGAGAAAGCATTTTGAAGATTAATAGCGTCGCCTATATCTCTAATTCTTGAATAGATCTTGCAATCATCAGCGAATAGCAAAAATTCGCAAGAGCTCAAATGTCCAATCACGTCGTTAATAAATATATTAAATAATAATGGACCTAGATGACTGCCTTGTGGAACGCCAGAGATTGCATCAAATTCATATGAAAATGCATCATTAACGACAACTAATAGTTTTCGGTCGTGCAGATATGATATCAGCCAGTTTAAGGCGGGACCATGGAAGCCAATTAATTTAAGCTTTTTAACGAGCAGGTCAAGATTTACAGAGTCAAATGCTTTACTCAAGTCAGTATAAATTACGTCAATTTGTTCAGAATTGGCAAAGCAAAATTTTAAATAATTTTCAAAAGCTAAAAGGTTGGTTATGGTTGATTTTTTTGGCATAAAACCATGTTGTTGGCTGATTATTAACTTACTACATAGTGGGTACATTATATCATATATTAAAGATTCAAAAAGTTTGGGTATGGCAGATTGTATGCATATTGGCCGATAGTTTTTCACAAGGGAGTGAGTTCCAGATTATGAAGAGATTTAATAAAGCTAGACTTCCATTTACAGGAAAAATGCCAGAATTCAAAGATCTATTAAAAAGGATAAAGAGTGGATGAGACAAATATGGGGTATTCTTTAATAATAAAACGGGGATTCCATCAGGACCAGCACTCTTATCAGAGTCAAGGGAATGTATCTTATTTGTAATCTCATCTATGGATATTTCAAAGTGTGTCAAAAAAAATGTGGAGGAAACGTTTTCATAACTGGGTTCAAGAGAAGAAAGAGAGGATTTGTTATATACACTGGAGAAGAAATCAGCAAACAAATTAGCAGTTTCAGAGTTATTATTACTACATTTATCATTATATTCTACAGAAAAAGGTATGGTTGGGGAAGTTTTCAGAGATTTAACATAAGACCAGAAATATTTTGCATCAAGGTTAACAGAACCTTCAACTTTACTAATGTAATCTTTGTAACATTTACGATTTAAAAGTTTGGATAATTTTCTTAGTTTAGCAAACTTTTGATAGCTCTCAAGGGAGTTATTTTCCTTGTATTCCATATGAGCTTGTTTCTTTTTGTTGACAAGAACCTTTAGTTCATGAGTAAACCATCTAGGAAAAGTACTAGTATTTTGTTTAGTGATAGGTACAAATTTGGCAATAGCTGTGTTGAGAATATTATAGAACTTATCTACCGCTAAATCAAGACTGGTACAGTTAAGATCATTATCCCAATCTATAGATAATAAGAAGTTATTCATTTCATTATAGTTGGCTGAATTGAAATTACGTTTGATTCTACAATTTTTGTAGTATTTTCTATCAATAAATATATTAAGATTGACAGAAAGGGGAGGATGATAAATATCGCATGGAACAAGAAAGTGATCACTTAATACTGAACTACATACAACTCCGTTTATATTAGAGAATACCAAGTCCAATATATTACCAGAAACATTCTTAACAAAGTTATATTGAGTTAGGTCATAGTAATTCTGGTACTCACTGATTATGTTGTAAGTTTCCAGGCAACAGTTGCTATTTCTAAAAGAACCATGTACGTTCCATTCTATATTTGGAATATTATAGTCCCCGAGCATGACAATTTTATCAACTTCATGTAACAAACATATTCTCTCCACTTCGTCAAAATGACAAGTATAAATATCACTTTTAGATTGTGGGGGAATGTACACAACACACAATAATAGTCTGATTGTTCCCAAAACTATAATAATAAAAATATGCTCTACGCTATGACAAGTTGTAGGAACTTGAAAACTATTGAAAGCTTTGTTTATTGCAATTAATACACCACCGCCCTCAGATTTCAGAATGTTCGTCTCACTTCTATCACAGCGATAAATATTGTATAAACTAAAACTTAATTCACTTGAGTTAATTGACGAATTCAACCACGTTTCAGTTAGGCAATAAATATCACAGTCATTTATGAAGTCAGATAGTTTCAGATGATCCAGCTTGGTCCTTAAGCCTCTAACGTTTTGATAGTAGATTGAAATCTGATGGCTCCTGTCAAGTTTTTTGACATTTTTATAATAGTTGGGACTCCATTTCGGTACTTTATCGTTAGATTTTGATCTGTTTTAAGACGTTCATTCAGAGTTTCTTTCAGTTTTCTGAGGAACTGTCTTTGAAGATAAGTTTGGTCGTAACCAAATCTTACATTGCTTTCTTTAGGAATTGCGTTCTTATTACGTAGTACGGATTTTGCATGATCTACACTGGTGAAAATTACTTTTATGGGACGAATTTTATTTTCAGTATATTTGCCGAGACGAATTACTTTTATGTCCGCTGTTGGAACATCATTTGCCACTGATTTTATCAAGTTGGTTGCTTCATTGGTGTCGTGAACAATTCTGTCATTTAAATTTTGAGATGAACTTTCTTCAACGTTATATAATATTATGTTCTTTTCTCTTTTCGTACGTTCGTTGTATTCGGATATAAATTCTTCTAGAAACTCGTTCTTATCATCTGTTTATGTATAGAATGATCTAGTTTCTCTTTAATCGCAGCAATATCAGATTGAAGAGACTTTATCAATTGATAAAGGGGTGAATCCATGGAATTATTAGAGTTCGTAGAGCACTTATTGCATATGAATAATAATTTATTCTTTTTACTAAGTAAGGATTGAATTTCCGAGCGTGATAAGCTGGTACATCCAGTAGAAGGGTGGTTTGCATGCTGGCATAAATTGCACTGAATAAAGTCACCTTTAATTTCACTTTGGCATTCGTTACACACACTGATATCTATTATAGGCATTATATCTTGCAATATGTTACCAAAAAAATACACTGTGTAACTAAAAAGGATAAGAAAATTACAAAAACCAGAGACCGAGAAAAACTTGTATGTACTCTGTGTAACCGCAGCGTAACCTCTATCATATTACTTAAAATTCTTAAGATCATTATACTAACACCTTGAACATACAATTTATCCCATAATTTACCATGCGAAACTGAATTGAAAGCTCGCTGAAAATCAACAAAAATTCCAAATACAAGCCTTTTTTTTAGTCTTAAATTAATATTGATAGTGCTCGATAAGGCAAATATAGCGTCCCTACATCCTCTTCCCACACGAAAACCCATTTGCTTTTCAGGTATTAATTTCCTGTTCTATGACCACAACATTAGTCTCTTATTAATAATAGAAGTGAAAAGTTTTGTTATTACATTATAAATAGCAATTCCTCTATAATTCTTTTATCTTGCGGATCCCCTTTCTTAAACAAAAGTTTCATTTTAATTTTATGCCATTCCGTTGGAAAATGCTCTCCATTCTAAATTCTGTTAAATAAATTTGCAATTGTAAATATAATGCAACCAAGGTGGCGGTAAATTTCTGAAGCATTCGTTCGAAAGTAAATCAAATCCTGTAGCTTTTCTATTTTTAGAACTACTAATATATCAATGAGTTCATTAAGTGTAATTTCCCCATCTAAATCAGGGTTGAAAAAAACAAAAAACACTGAATTTGTGACTATATCAGAAGGTGGCACCATTGAAATATAAAACATTTCCCACTCTTCAACCGTAAATTTGTGATTCTTTCTTGGTCGAAAAACATTTACAGCTTTCCAAAACTCTGCGGGGTTTTTGTGTCTCTCAATGCTAACCGAATCTGATCAAAGTAATCCTTTTTAAATTTTCATATGATTTTTTCGAATGAATATAACGAAGTTTTAAATCATCCCTGAACGATTTTTTTTTTACATAATTTAAGCAAGTTATTTAATTCTTGTTTTGCTATCATATACACTCCTTTGAATACAATTGATTCTTTTTTTCTTAGTGATAAAATACTTTTTCATTTCTAACATCTCTTGAGTATTTAAATCAACTTTATATTTTTATCTCTATTAATAATTGTTTAAATTCGTCCATACTAAATCTAGGTTGATCAGTATTGGGCATATTTTCAAATTACAATATTAATTAATTAAATTTTTCGAAAACAAAATTCAAATATATAATCAATGTTAGATAAGGCGCAGATATTAATAACAGCCTCTATATTAATAACACGCTGTATTAGAAAAATCTAGAGTAACTACTAAAAATAAAAACAAATAACAAACCAGATTGTATACAAGTCAATAAATGTGATATACGGATTATGACGACACTGATTTTCATTATTAATGAAAATAACACACTTCTTCATTATTAATGTGAAAATAACTTGACAAATCATCTTATCGATTGCTAATATTTGAAAATCGTTGCTTTGAGCTATATTCCAATTGGTGACTGAGAGGGTGCGGAGATTGATAGAATGAATGAGTGGGTGTGGGAAGGTGTGTAGGACGGTCGGAAGTGAGTGAGTGTGGTGTCAGAGATGAAAGAAAATTAAAAAAATCTAATCTGTAAATTCGCACGCACTATAATGTGAATAGAAAAGCCCTGCGGCTGCTCGGACAACTCGGTGAAGACGGTGGGGTTCGGGTAAGCAAAAAAAAGGCAGATATTATTTGTTTTCAGAAATTTTATTCCGCAACTCTCACAATAAAACCTGTTCAAACATATACTGGTTAATTCCAAATAGAATTCAGTAAACACACATTGCAACCAAAAGTAGGTAATTAAAGAGCAACATTAAAACTTATAATTTCATTAAACCATAAGTATAGAACCACAACTAACAATCATCCCAGCGGGTTTAATTATTTTTGTCTAAAAATGTCCAAATAGAATAAACTCATAAAAACCTCTCGAGTCTCGCTTCTCTACATAAATGATCTTAAAAAGGGTCCCATATGATTTATTTTTTTTTATTTATTTATTACTGCTTACAAACTTGTAAACTTATAGCAGAGAGTTGGCATTATATAAAGAGGTGTTGGCATGATTTATTAAGAGGTGCAATTAGGAACCAGGTGATTCAATTCAACAATTGAAATTATCTTCAATCATCTCTTTCTGCCCAGAGATGACGCTGACCTATTTTTGTATTAACAACAACCATAAATATTTATTTCAGGCCAAGAATAAATATATGGCGATACCCAAGACCATATATAAAAACAAATATATCGCCAAATATAGGTAGGATAAATTGATAGTTTAATAAAGTACGTAATTCAAATTGTTTTTATTTACAATATTACACAATGAAAGGGTTGTTAGGTTTCAGGCAGTAATGCTACATCACCGCTGGGGAAACCACAACAAACCTTTTAGGGATCGCGTGGCGTAGAATGAAGACGACCTAACAACATACAACTACTATAAAAGAAGTTGTCAAGTAGTGATAGGGAATGCCCAACAATATGATGTCCGTTCCAAAAACTAAGTGAAAAGTTTTGGTGGCCCTGAAAAGGGCCGTTGAAATGTATGTAGGCGGCGAAAGCTTTTAGGAGCTCTTTTCAGTCTTCTTAGGCAACAAAACTGCTTGAATGTTGGGAAGCACACCACCTTGTGCTATAGTTACGCCTGATAGTAACTTATTTAATTCTTCATCATTCCTGATAGCTAGCTGCAAATGTCTTGGAATAATCCTAGTCTTTTTGTTGTCTCTAGCAGCATTACCTGCCAATTCCAACACTTCTGCAGCAAGATACTCCATTACTGCTGCTAAATACACAGGGGCACCAGCACCAACTCTCTCAGCATAATTGCCTTTGCGCAGAAGACGATGAATCCTACCAACTGGAAACTGTAGACCAGCTCTTGATGACCTGGTCTTTGCCTTTCCTTTAGATTTTCCTCCTTTGCCGCGTCCAGACATGTTTAGTTATATCAATACAACACAATGCTGAAAACTGATTAGAATGTGCCAAAAGCTGGCATTATATAGGCGCTATGCTGTAATTTGATTGGGTCTCTTAATTCCGCTACAGCGCTCCTATCTGGTGTTTACAAACTGTACTATGAGTACTCTTTGTGAACAGCTGTCAGTTTTATAGTTTTTTCTCTAGTGAAAATGAAAAAAATGAACCTTTCTCACTATACTTATTACTTTCTTTTTCCCCATAATAATGAAAATACATTTTTTAGGCTTTCAAAATAAACTTTACTAATGTGAAAATATATATCAAGAATATTTTAATTTTGTTTCTAGTTATTATTTATTGAAATCAATCATTGATTTTCAACATAAAAATTATTGAAGGAACTAAGTTACGCATGCGTTCCTGGTCAGTTAAAAAAAAGTAAAAATAACTGAACAATTTCTCGCTGAAATTTTACTTCCCTAAATGCATTTCATTTGAACACCCGCCTCACATTTCATTGTAGCCCCTGCTATAGACATGTATTGCATTTTTTACCATTTCACTTTTGAACAATGTTCAGATATTTTCTTAATTTGAACTTTAAACATGATCCATTTGGAACATCATACATGACATTCCTGCATTTCCATTCAGTTGCAAAATCATCTGTCTTGGAAAACAGCTCCCGTTTATTACATTAGATTAGTTTAATCTAAGTTTAGGCTATGCTTTAAAATTTAATCTTTGCAGATATAGAAATAGATTTGACTGAAGAGCCAACCCCCCATAAAATCTATTTAAGCAACACATATTCATTCCTTAGTGAAAGAGCAATGTCCTTGGTCCATCGTTAGTTTACTGGCCCTTGCTCACCTAACATTTTTTGAAAGTAGATCGCAAAATAGCATAGGTTAATGGTTAATTTCATATGGGTGGGTTGGCTGCCAAATGGCATGTCACAAAAATTGAAAAATGGACTAAACACCACTTGATTTCCAAGGCGCTTAGCAGTTTCGTTCAGTGTATTTACATTCAGATCTATCTATCTATAAGCGGACTATTGAACCAGCACCCACGCCACTTGTCGGATACGAAGAACATGTCTACTAATGGTAAGTGGTGTAAATCGACTTTTGAATTTTTGTGACACCATTTGGGCAGCCATCACGCCCATATAGCTTGGACAATGTTTTTAAATGACAACTAATGTATTTTAAAAAATATACATTAGTAATATCCCAAAATTGTGTTGGGCAGTAGAAGCCAGCGAGTAAAGGTCGTTACTGTGAATTATTTTTTTGTGTTTTGTTTAAAAGGTATTATTCTGATTTATATCAGAGTTTTTCTAATTTCTCAAGTTAAAGTTTTGTGCGAAGTAACTTTTGTCACAAAGGTACAAAAAAAATAATTTTGCATTTAAGTGGAAAAAAAAAACAACAAAACAAAAAATCTATTAAAATCTGGCATGTATCTATTCTATTTTATTAGAACTAAAATAACATAATTTCTATAAGTAATCCAGTAAGAACCTCATTTTGTAAAAATTTTAATTAAAAATTAGTGGAAATCAGTAACTTATTTGTGAGTGAAGTGACAAGTTCATTCTTGTGTATGACTGGCTGCTATCTATATTACTTATTGCCTGAATGTAACCTTGACATTGAACTTCATATAGCCGCTGTGCACACGTATATTATACAAACCAGAAAATTTTAAGTTTCACTAATACAATAATTACAAAATAAAATAATAATGGCTTTTCTGATAAACTGGATCAGCTTTTGAAGTATTTTGCTGATTTGAAAGTTGATATAGAATCTATAAAATTTCAACAAACTTCTGCTGATAAGTGTTGTCTGCGCGGCAGATACCCAAGGCGAGGGGCTGAACAGCGGACGAATAAACAATTAAATTATAAGATAAAAGAGAAGAATTATATCAAATAGAAGAAAGATGAGACTTACACTTTGGTGATGGTGAATGGTGAATCGAAGTGATGATGAGGTAACAGGCGGACTGAGAAAAGAAGATGTGGCGTTTGGGTGTGTGTGTGTGTGTGTGTGTGTGTCGAAAAGAGGAACTCCGGTGAGCGGAAGGGGGATTGGAGTGCTTGTAGAAGCGGGTGACGCTGCTGTTGAAGACAGCAAACAGATACTAGCAAGCAGGGCGAGAGAAGAAGAAAACTGCACAAACACTGTTGTCCGGGCGAGATATAGAAGACAAATGAAGGAATTTTATAGCAATAGAAAACGTTTGATGGGTATGGGAAAACAAGTAAGGCGAAACCCCGTGAGTTAAAAGGAGCCGACAATCCCACCACCAAGAGAGAAAGAGAGGTAAAAGGCGGGGAGGCATGGGAAATATGCGGGCGATGAAATAATAATTTAGAAATAGCGAGGGATTAGACACAGTTATAACACAACAGAGTAATGGAAAAAGGGCAATAAAGAGCGAGGTAAAGTTAATCCATCAAAGGTGCCGTGACTCTCACGGCTGAAGACTCGGTTTCAGCGTTCATTGAGTAGGGAGCGGACAGAGTTTGGCGAGCGGGCGGCGGATGGTGCTGGAAGTGGTTTGGACATCAGCGACACGACTGATGGAATCACGTCCGGGATAAATGGCCTAAGGCCATTGTCGCGGCGGAACATCGTCCTGATGAACGATAACGACGGTACCAGGAGGACCTCCGTGGTGGGGAGAAGCCACTTCGTGCGTTGTTGGAGGGTGTGAAGATACTCCTGGCGCCAACGCTTCCAAAAGTCCTGTTGGATACGCTGGGTTAGTGGCCAACGGGACAGGCGATTTATATTGAGGGCGGTAACATCGTGCTCAGGAGGGGCGGTAAGAAGGCGGAAGACCAGAAAATGGCCGGGCGTAAGGGGTTCTGGATCGTTCAGGTCGGAAGAGAGGGTGCGAGTTCAAGATTGCCTTGACGTCGGTGGTCACGGTGAGTAGTTCCTCGTATGTGAGGCATTGATCACCCACGACGCGAGTGAAGAGGCCTCCAAAATGGGAACTGGCTGGGGAGATAAACCTCCACTTAATGCCAGCGACAGACGGCGGGAGCACGAGGCCAGGAGGCGGGAGCGGTGGCAAGCCATGAGGGACCCTTCCACCACAAGCGGTGGTCGAGGAGATGATGGGGCACGAGACCTCTTGGCGGCATTATCCTGGGAAGAGACATGGCGCCACGCGTTAGGCGGAAGGAGATCTTGAATTTCGGCTACGCGGTTGCCGACGAAGGTCTTCCACCGGTGACTCTCACGGTGAATCAAGGCGAGGGTGACCGTGGAGTCGGAAAACGCGGTAATGAAGGCACCGAGATGGGGAAGCACGCGCATGTTGACCGCGTGAAGAAGCTTGGCGAGAAGGTATGCGCCGCAGAGCTACGCGCGGTAAGGAGATGGTTTTATTAGGGGCCAGATTCGATTTGGCGGTAAGAAGATTGACTTGATGGTGGTGTGCAAATACACGACCGCGGCGTATCCGGATTGGAGGCATCGTAGAAGCCGACAAGATGGTGAACAGACGAAGAATGAACGGCGGGCAATACGCGCGGTATTTGAAGATTGTCAAGATCAGGGAGGTGACATTGGAAATCATGCCAAGGCGCAACGAGCTTCTGAAAATCCCGTTGCTCGGGAGCGACCAGGATTTGGCGGTACATTTGCCGGATGTCAGCGGTAAAAACGAAGGCGCGAAGGCGATAACGTAGGAGAGTGTGGCGATATCGGCCTGAAGTTTGGGACCGGTGAGTGAAAGTTCATTCAGGGAAAGGCCGTTAGAGGAGGCGTTAACCACGCGTCCGTCAAGTTTAAGAGATTTTTTCCACATCGTTAGTGCCGCGTTTGTGCCGGCGTTATACAACTTTCTGCGGCGTTGGTGCTGTAAAATTGATACAGATATTAAGAAAAAAATGTGGCCAGTCCAACTTGACGTCAAGTTAGACTGGCTACAAAATTTATATTCACTTATTTAAACTTTTCTCTTTGCCAATCGTTAGTGCCGCGTTTGTGCCGGCGATTCACCAAATTTCATCGTTTGTGCCATAAAATTGACAAAGATATTAAGAAAAACTGTTCGTCCATTACTGGCTTGCTATATTAATTATAATATAACATGGCTGCCATAATTCTAAACAATTCCATCAGTAGCTCATTCTTATTTAGACAGTTATATTAAGGCAGTTTGGAAGGTTTAATTTATGACAAAAACCGTGGATCAAATTGAGTTAAACATTAGTTAAACTCAAGTTGAGTTAGAAAAAAAAATCATCGCTGGAGGCAAACTTGACTTCTGTTTAAATCCTGTGCTTCTCAAAATTTGATAAATCCATGCTTCTCACATGGACAACTGTACGTTGGGTGTTCACGAGTTGGAAACCCATCAAATTTATTTGTTCTTGCACCAGATAGAAAAACAAAAAATGTATATTTACAAGCACTACTAAGATAAAGTTCACCATCAATTATCATCATTCATTTCATGATGATATTTAATAATTACAAAATTATTGTTCAATTGAAATTCGTTTGCAACATTGTTTAATATCACGCGTAAAGAAGCATGTTTATTCTACCATCAACTATGCGGAACTTTATCTTAGTAGTGCTTGACAAATAAATGTGCGGACAGATATGGCGTTTGAGTTCAAACGAATTCAATTTCTAATACACCTTGCGTTCGCTATGACTATCAATAAAGCGCAAAGACAATCTTTGCAAGCGTGCGGTTTGAATTTAGAAAAAGAATGCTTCTCTCATGGGCAATTATCTGTCGCATGCTCCAGAGTCGGTCATCCTTTTAGTTTATGCAGAAAAAGGACAAACAAAAAAATGCAGTCCATTCACTAGCTTCACAATAACAAGAGACTTATAGTTAAAAAATTGTTTCTTTCTTTCCTTTCAGATCACAGCAACGCAAAGTAGGGTATTAACTTGAATGGTTTGTTTTCTTGCTGAATCTATGTTAACTATAATACTTCTATTTACTTCCCTAATAATTAAAATCAGATTGAGCCACAGCGAAGCGTGACCGGGTTTAGCTAGTTACTTATAAAATTTATTATATTGCAACTTATACTATGGAATATGAGGTATAAAATTGTAGAATAAAGTAGAAGCCAGCTAATTACCTAACAACTCTATTTCTGGCTATTTCTGGCATTTCTGTCTGAATATAGATGGCCTTAATGAATTATCGGTTCTCTTATATGCGGACGATCTGATTAATTTGTCGACATGAAAAGAAAGTTAAAGGCACTGGAGGAATATTGTCATCTTAAGTCCCTAAAAGTAAACCCCGCTAAAACTAAAATTATAATTTCATAGAGGACGTACAACTCTTTTAGAAAAATTTGTCTATGAAAATCCTGAAATTGAGATAACAAACAAATATGTGTACTTAGGCGTACAGTTTTCCTCTTCCTCTATGTTCCTCTCAGCTACTGAACATTTACTATTTTCTCTACCATTCAATGTTAGTAGAATAATATTTCAACTCATAACTTGCAGTAATTTTTCTATAAAAATTGCACTCTTTGTAATCTTTAGGTAAATGAAGACTTATTTCATTTATTTATTACTAGTCCGATTTATGACTGTTTAAGAGTAAAAATATTTACCTCAGTTATCTACTCAACTATTTAATTTACTGTCAGTTCAGTCGAAATTTGATTGTTTTAAGGTATATAACTTTATTAATGTTGCGTTCATCCATGATTAATGAATAACATGAACTGTTAAGTGAGGTAAATGCCGCTTATAAACTAAAGCTTAATGCTGTTATTGTAAGCTATTTAAAATGAAAGGCTAATTGTTTTGCAATGGTTGTGAAGATGAGGAAATTTTTGCCGTTATTGCTTTTATTTTATAATATTAAAAATGTATTTACTTTTATTTTTAAATTTTGTAAGCCACTCCCTACAATAAGCATGTAATGCTTCAATGTAGTAAATAAAAAACAAATACATAAAATAAACTTGACAGCAAGAATTCAATAATAAATAAGATGAAATAAAGCGATTTTTCATTTAATTTGATATTAAAGTATTTAGTCTTGACTGTGCATGTGTGTATATTTTAAACAAAGTAGGTTTTTGTTTTGTTTGTTCTAATGTTTACTATTTTTATTTAGTTTCCTTTTTTATCCTGGCGTTTTCATTGTTAAAATTATTACTAACTAATGTACTGTCACTTTTGTTTTGATGTGTATCAAATGTCAATGATCAAATTTAATTTCTTTACAAAAGTAATTCATGAAAATATTATATGGTTATATTAATACTAATGCCATGATTTATTAATAATGATACCATTATTATAAAGTTGCAATGTTACCGTCTGTTTTAATCATCAAATTCGAATTATATTGTATAATATAATTTCACATTAAATGTGAAACTGAAATAAGATATTGACATAAATTTAGTAAAATAGTGAAATCTAAATTCATGTAGCAAGGATAGCTGTTACTGTATTATTGTCTTGGAGTTTTACAAATAAACGGTGCTTGAACAGGGATACTACTCAGGGGGAAAATGTACCACGCAATTAAAACATATATTAGTATAAATGTATGCAATTGAATGGCTATCAATGTAACAAATTATCAATTATTGCAATAAAGCATATTTATTCTTGCTCAATATATATATTTTAAAAAAACAACTTTTCCTGTTACTTACTCTAACTTAATTATCGCATGAACTTATTTCATAAGTAGAACAAAGTTTAATAAATCTACACAATTGCCTAATTAAGTAAACGTTGAGTGGTTGAAATGGAAACCTTTTCCAAGGATTTGTAAGCTTTTGGTAATAATCTGTGCAACATGTATGTCTAGTGCTTCGTTTTTATTGACAATTCAGCAGTTGTTCTGCAAAATTGACAAGTAAATATATGCACATGGCTGTGTTCATGTACATATCAATTACACATCCATTTTGTGTTTTCAAATTTTTTTTTCAACCGCTGCTAGTGGTTCTGTTTAAAACATTTCTTTGGGTCTAGTTATCATCTAAGGGGATTTGATGGAGCGATAGGGGTCATATTTTCCTTTCAAGTTCTTTTTCAATTTATTATATATAATTGTCTCTTCATAATAAATAGACTAAATATGTTACTAATATTTTGAGTTTGAAGAAAATCGGTTCATCGGACACACGTTTATACTGAACAGTTTTTTCAGTTTTCTCCACAAAAACGAATATCATTAAAATTTTATATTAACCGTAAATATCGAGATGTATCACTTTCGTTTGAATCGTTGTTCCGAGAAATTCATTTAAAAATTTGGATTATGGGCTTTACTCAAAAAAGTCATTTTATTAACTTTAGATTCTTCCATTAAATACGATACTGGAGACAAACATTTAAGAAATTATAAGTTTGTAGAAGGTTTGTCAGTTACAATTTTGTTTACTGCAATGAGAGAAAGTGGTGCAGGAGTTTCACATCAGATTTTTTTTATTTGCCTAACCTGTCTCTCTCTAGCCACCAAATTTTGATTTTTTTTTTAAATTTTATTGTGGCTAATCAAAGGCTTTGGTTATTCTATCTTAAAAATTGCCGTAATTAATGTAAGAGATTTCATTCAATTTCTTGTAATAACATCGTCAAAAGAAAGTTTTTTTTTAACTGCTATTTGTTTATTGAAGCCTCAGTTGCATTAAGAATATAATCAATCAGGTTTCATACACATTTATTGATTACAAACTCGATAATACATCGTCCTCATCTTGCTGTGGTCAAAAGTATTTAGCAATATTTAGCCACTAATCTTGATTGATGCTCATTTCTTTTTTAAATCTTTTTTCTACCTCTTTTAGCTGAATCAGTTTTTTCTCCTTGAGTCACAGGTGATTATGATTAACGCTATGTTTTTTATTGTCCTCGAAAATAACAAGCATTTTACTGCTTTTATAGCCATGTTTCATTTGGACTGCAGTTTTACAAAGATAGAAGCCAGTATTTTCCCTTGCTTTGCCATTATGATTCTTGTGAAATACCCATTTCTCTATATCATAATCTATCAACAAACATTTTCGTAAAACTTTTTATAGTGTTTACATTATACGTTTTGTTCAGTAAACGAAAATTGGCTTCAATTAATACTAGCGGTTTAATAAAACCACACCTTTCAGAGAAACATTACAACACCACTTCAAAACCACATCGAATCAGTTCTTAAATCAATGGACTTACGAGAGCCCCTGTGAACAACATCAAAGAAAGTAACGATTCGCCGGCACAAACGCAGCATTAAAAATTTTTTGAAACTCCATTAGAAACATGAATCATGTAAGATTAGAGAAGAAAAAAGTTCGAAAATTTGATTAGAAATCGGTGGCCAGTACATTTTAGTTGGTGGCCGTGAAAAGGGCCGTTGGTGGTTAGTGGAGCAGGGGCACTTTCAAATAATAGCCGCAGGCATGGCGTTTGGTTTTTCAAGTAGGACGAACAGTTTTTCGTCAATATCTTTGTCAATTTTATGGCACAAACGATGAAATTTGGTATATCGCCGGCCGGCACAAGCGATTGGCAAAGAGAAAAGTTTAAAAAAGTGGAAATAAAGTTTTGTGGCCAGTCCCACTCGACGTCAAGTTGTGCTGGCCAGTTTATTTGTTTAATAACTATTTTATTTTACGGCACAAACGTTGAAATTTGGTGAAACGCGGCCACAAACGTCTGGTAAAAAAGTCAATAGAAATTGGTGGCCAGTCTAACTGGACGTCAAGTTGGGCTGACCACATTCCTTCCGTAATAACTCTGCTAATTCTACAGCACCACGCTGAAATTTTCCAGATAGCCGGCACCAACGATGTGCAAAAGTCTTTTAAAAATTCGTTGGTGGCCATTTCAACTTGACGCACGTAAAGGACCGGGGTTTGGAAATCAAATCCGAAATTAATTCTGCACGCCACTGTCTATTGATCCAACTAGTTTTTGATATTTTGTTACCTCATTTGTGATTTTACAATGGAAAAATTGCGAATCCACCTGGATGAACCATATCCTTACATTATTACGCCAGAACACAGGTAATTTAAAACTTATTGCACTTAATTCCGATTCACCAGTTTGATCTGAGCCTGCTGGCAAAAATACAGTTCGTTATTAAAAAAAAAATAAAACGGTTTTATGTAAAAATATTAAATAATCACGTCGGTGTTAAAATAACTTATGCGGTTGAACATAAAGGTTAAATAACTTAAGCTGTTAAAAGAGTTTAATAATAACCACAAAAACATATACATAATATGAAACATGAAACATAAAACTACATTGAACAATGGCCATGAAATAAAAAAGATATATTTTAAATTTGAGTAAATGAACTGGTAGCGAAGGTACTGCGTTTCAAAGTAACCAGAAGGTAGGTTAACTCTAAATAGGGCCGCCACAACAGAACACATTGCATTTGTATATCCTTCACTAACAGAAGAAAGAGGGAAATTTTTATCTGAATAAAATAATTCTCTGATCTTGTGGAAGATCTGTTAATTGTGGAGGATATAAATAAGTTGAATTCTATCAATCTGTTTTGTGTTGACAGTCTAAGATTAAGAAAATAAAGGAGTAATTAATTTTTAGTTATTTTGAGCAATTTTTTTTCTTGGACTTAAAAACAGACACATTCATGTTAGAAGAAAATTTACTAGTTTCCGGTTAACTACAAATAATTGAAGTCAGTTGTCATTAAACAGGTGGACCGTACTCCCAGAATATTTTTTTGTATTTTTCTTACCATTATTACTGATTATCAAATTTCTTTATATTTAAGAGCAATCACTATCAAGTTTGCTAATAATTTTTTCTTTAATTTGTAAATATTTCAATTACTTCCATTTCAAAGTTAATTTTTAATTTGTATATCTAGTTTTGTATTAGTTATAAATTTATATAATCCCAATACTCTGCTATGTTTGTAACTTAGTATGCAGTAGTAAATAAATAAAATAAAAATTAATTATTGCCCTCAGCCTTTTGGAAAATAAAGTGATAATAAATGGTGGCCCTGAAAAGGGCCGTTGAAACTAAAATTTTTTGCATCTATTTAAGCACGTTCCCCTCTTATACGGCGAGCCAGCTGGATATCCTTTGGCATGATAGTCACTCGTTTGGCGTGAATTGCACACAAATTAGTGTCTTCAAAAAGACCTACTAAGTATGCCTCACTAGCTTCTTGTAGAGCCATTACAGCGGAACTTTGGAATCTCAAATCAGTCTTGAAATCCTGAGCAATTTCTCTCACCAACCTCTGAAACGGCAACTTGCGGATGAGAAGTTCAGTACTTTTCTGGTATCTTCTGATTTCCCTTAAAGCCACTGTACCAGGCCTGTAACGATGTGGTTTTTTAACACCACCAGTTGCTGGTGCACTTTTTCTAGCCGCCTTTGTAGCCAATTGTTTCCTCGGAGCCTTGCCGCCGGTAGATTTCCTTGCTGTCTGCTTTGTACGTGCCATTCTTTTCTAGTAAAGGAACACTAGAGTAATGCCCACGAATCGTCCAGGGGTTTCTTTTATACTAATAGAACTACCACTACGCCTATCCCCTCTCCAACATAATCCCCCCACTATTTTGTCAGCTGTTGCTATAGTGCTCGGCATAAGAGTGAGATGAGAATACGCGGCAACTGCCATCAAACGTCATTCAATTTTTAGTATTATGTAAAAAAAATACCAATAAAATCAAGATGTGCGTGAAAATAAATATCTAAGTGAAAATTAAATTCAATTAGAACGTTTAATATAAAATATAGTTATGATTATTTAGATATTTGATTTCAATTAAAACCAAAACTATGTCAAAGATTTAAATATAATGACTATAGGTACTTAAGAGGGAAATTTGCTCAGTTTAAATAAAACAAAATTTCTCAAAATGATAAAGCTTTTTACGGATGTAAATATATCTAGAATATTGTAAAAAGGATGTTGAGTTTCGGTCACAAAAAACTCTTTTCAAATTTTACTTTAATAATTATTATTTATTTTTCAAGATTTATTTATTATATATACCAATCAACTTTTGAAATAAATCAATGAAATGCACTTCAGGGAAATGTATTAAATTCAGGGATTAACAATTCAGCTATCCAGAATAATAAATTAAAATCCTGATTTTGATAATGATATCCTGAGTTAATAAATAATTCGAAATTAAAATGTAATTCAAGCAAAATATTAAGTTGGCTGGGTCCAAAGAAAATTTGAATTCAAATATAAAACGAAATTTCTTCGAAGATGAATAACTTCCCACATGTTATAAAATTGAACGTTTTAGTAAATATCGAGCGATATTTACCCTGAATTCATCAATTTTTTGAAACATAGGAATCTATTTCTAAACATTCTTCTCTTAAATTTAAAAAATAATTACAAAAAAAAATAGGAAATGTAAGAAAAATATTTTGTTTAAATTTACAAACAAGTCAAACTTACGTACGAACTAAATTTGAAGTTCCATTGAAATTGAATGTAAGAATGTAATTTGTTTTTCGATTACAGAAAGTTCGAAAAGACCAAAAATTGCAGTTCATATGAGTGTATTTATTATACTTAGTGATTATATATGGTGGCCCTGAAAAGGGCCGTTGAAATGAATTTCCAGATATGGAATTTACTTGGAGCTAGTGTATTTAGTGACAGCCTTAGTGCCTTCTGAAACAGCGTGTTTAGCTAATTCACCTGGAAGTAACAACCTTACAGCAGTTTGAATCTCTCGTGAAGTGATTGTAGACCTCTTGTTGTAATGTGAAAGGCGGCTAGCCTCGGCAGCAATGCGTTCGAAAATATCATTCACAAAACTGTTCATAATACTCATAGCTTTTGAAGAAACACCAGTATCAGGATGAACTTGCTTTAACACCTTGTAGATGTAGATGGCGTAGCTTTCCTTCCTCCTTCGTTTCTTTTTCTTGTCACTTTTCGAAATGTTCTTCTGGGCCTTGCCAGCCTTCTTCATTGCTTTCCCAGTGGCTTTTGGAGGCATATTGACTTCCACTATACTAGCAGTAAACTAATTAGGGTACACAAGTATGAGCGCCTATTTATACTAATCTGTTCGAATGAAACGAACCAATAAGCGTTTAGTATGTTAGAGGGGTCATAATAATTGTTTTGAGTACTATCCCCTCCACATTTCTCCCTCCCTATGGCGCTTTTTATGTACCCTAGGCGTCATGGAACACTAGTTTTCATGGCATAATTATTATATTATTAATTCCACAGATGTTTTTACTAATTCGAAATATTTTTGCTTGTTATGTACCAGTTGATTAATTAAATAATTACTTGACAAGTTAAAACATCCTTAAAGCGATTTTTAAGAGTATCTATAATATATATTTTTAAAATTTAATGTTTACAAAAAAATTAGGGCAAATCAATTGCAATCTTTAAAGCTTACAACTTAAAGAATATTGATTTGACGAACTATTTAATTAAAAACTTGCGGAGTGCAAAAATATTGAAGAAATAGATTTTACATCACTACGTTTGGCCGTTGTTGATAAAACAAGGAAAACATTGATTGGTTAGGGCTAAAGAAAAAAGCTTCAACTTTAAAAGTTTATTCCACCGACATTTCGGACACCTTTGATATATCCATCCTCAAGATCTGTCAAAGAAAGTTAAAAATAATTGATTGAGCATTTAAGAGGTGTCTTAAGCATTGATAGAATAAATAGTTTTCTTTGGACTCAGCCAACCAACATTTAGCTTGATTTACAATTTTAATTTCGAATTATTTATTAACTTATCTATTATTATCAAAATCAGGATTTTAATATATTCTTCGGGATAGCTGAATAATAATGAAAATTTCAATACATTTCCCTTCTTATAGCTGATTATAAAAGTGTATTTCATTAATGATTTGTTTCGAAGCTGAATAAATCTTGTAGAACAAAAACAATCATTCTTGAAGTACATAACATTTAGTGTAATGGAACACTGATATTAAGGAAAGCTAATGGCATATTTATAATATTAAGAGAATTTGGTTTTCAAAAGAAAAATTAGCAATTACTAACTAAAAATTGTGACCAGTCATTTTAAAGAGCCACAAAATTTCTTTTATTGCTTTTTGTTATGAGTTAGTGCTGGTGATTACCCACCAGTTAAAATTAGTTCCAATTTTTCTAAGATTAAAAGAAACGAAACGATTAACGAAATGTCGATAGAATTAACTTTTAAATGTTTTGGTGTTCTTTACGAAACAAAAGTTACAATTGAATACAATTTGAAATTGGTTACAAACACTTAGGCATCGACTCAAAGTCCGTCCGCCAAGTTGACTCTTACTATTAATAATATTTAGTGCAAAAAGTATCTTGAAACAATCAAAATACTTTTTTATTTTATAACTTCCTCAATCATAAACATAATCAGATTTAATTTTTGAAAAAATAACTAAATATATAAGCTTATCTCTTATTTTAAGTGGAATGATAAACAAAATAAAATAAAATACGCAACATAGACAAGTATGGAAAAAAAGATGGGGGTTCGGTGAATTATTAAAAATTAAATTCACTAATCAAAAAATTTCTATACTTCAAGGCGTATTCATTCGGTGTACTTATATAAATTTTCCCATCCATAATCGCCATTAAGATATTTTATTATTTCGTCATAGCTAATAAGTTGTTGTCCTAACCATCTCAGCCTGAACTCTTGCAATATTGGGCAAAACCCTATAAAATGGATTACATTTTCTACTGCACCCAAATTACAAAGTGCGCACTTATGCGCTCTCTCTTCTCTACAGATATTGTAATTTAAGCTCTGCGACTCTCCTCTCAGTTTCATGATTATTGACATCTTCCTACTGTTATTTACATTTACAAGAGCAATGATTAATAAGGAACAGAAAAGAGAGGAAAGTATGTGAAAATTGCGCCGGCGGCCAAACAAAAAAACAAAGGAAACAGAGCGCGATTAGTTATATGAAATGGCGGAAAATAGAGGCGAGAAGAGCACGTTAAGTTACAGTGAAAAGGCGGGATACAAAGTCAATCCCTCAAAGAGACCGCGACCGAACACCAAGAGTTATGTTTTAGGCGTTCCAACACTTGGTGATGGGACTATCACAAGCTAAACTCTAGGTTTTAAGAAATTCGAGCAAAAAAAAAATGTTTACCCTGAAGGCAATAAATTTGCCGAAACGTCGGTGAAA
Organism: Triatoma infestans; assembly: GCA_011037195.1. NCBI lineage: Eukaryota > Metazoa > Arthropoda > Insecta > Hemiptera > Reduviidae > Triatoma > Triatoma infestans. The sequence continues at coordinate 51,052 of JAAEAF010006644.1, forward strand.
TTTTTTTTTTTTTATAACCGATCATCAACATCTATTTTACATGTCTTTTTTTCTTTAGCTCCGGGTTTTATTTAAAACGGCCAAACATAAAGATGTAAAAATCTATTTTTTTCGGCATTTGTGGCACTGTGCCAAATTAGGGACTAAGTTTTTCGTTAATAAATTGAAAAATTTAGTTAATAATCTTCAAGCATTATTAAGAATTGTTGGAGAATAAAATTTTGGTGGCCCCCCCATAGCCAGGTTTATATTTTCCCAGATGTTATTCGAAAATTTTAAAGTGATTAAATTTTGGTGGCCCTGAAAAGGGCCGTTAAAATACAACACTATGCAAGTTTACTTCTTTTTAGGAGCTGCTTTTTTTGCCGCAGGCTTCTTGGCTTTTGGCTTAGCTGGTGTGGCTTTCTTAGCTTTAGCAGGTGAAGGGGTTGCCTTCTTAGGTTTCGGAGCCTTTGGTGTTGTTGGAGGCTTCTTTGTTTTCTTTGCTTTAGGCACGCTTGCTTTCTTCTTCGGTGATGTTTTAGGTTTCTTAGCTGGCGGTTTCTTTTCTGTAGTATCCTTAGTTTTAGTGGTTGATTTACTTTTTTTGGTGCTACCCTCGGTACCGCCACCGAGTCTGAAAGATCCAGCTGCACCTTTCCCTTTTGTTTGAACCAACTCACCGGATTCCACCGCCGACCTGATATATTTACGTATAAAGAAAGACATTTTCTCGGCATCCACATGATAGGTCGTGCTAATGTATTTCTTGATTGCTTGAAGCGAAGACCCCCCACGTTCTTTTAATTCTTTTATAGCGGCAGTAACCATCTGGGACGTTGGAGGATGAGAAGCCTTTTTCGTGCCTGACTTAGTCGCAGCTTTTTTCTTCGGAGATCCTTTCCCCTTTTTAGCAGGAGCAACTACAGCCGGTGATTCAGCAGCAGGTTGTTCAGTCGTCTCTGTCATTGTAATGCGCAGTAAACTGTACTACGCAATGAGCGCTGCAGTATAAAGTAAGGGACGGACCATAACGTAGACACCACTTTGTGTTAGTCTTTCCGGCATACATTGAGTTCAGCAAAGTGTTCATTTGATATAATTAACAATTTTTTAATATATAATTCATAATTTCTATGATTATTCTAAATATACACTGTTATTAGGCATCATCTCAACTTACATTTTCAATCATTTCTTTGTAAAAAATATAAAATACATTTCCAAAATTGTAAAAACAAATCGAAGATAGACCTAATGTTCTGGTCATATTGAGGAATTATTTGTTAATAACTTTTTATAGCAATAATACAATTCAATAATAATTTTTATTCCGATTCTTTATTAACTCTAGTCGCAACAAATGTATTACATGATGTATTTTAAAGTAATTAAAATGTAGAAAATATGGGACAAAATCTGTTAGGATGTCACTTTAGATTTGGGGAAGAAGAACACTTCAACATTCTTGAAACTATTTGTGAATTTCCAAGTTTCATTTAAATTACCTAAACTGGAGAAAGTTTTGTTTTTCATATTACATATAAGCCCTAAAACATGAATAAGCATGTTTCATATGCATATCATATAATTTTCCCAAATAATACAAGAAGTTCATTTAAACATATCGGTACTTTTATTATTTTCAAAATTTGAATCTTGCAGTGCAATTATTAGTTTTTAAATATTTCTTACTACAATTTGAAAAATTATAAATTCTTGCTCGCTATTCTCGAAGGAAATTGAATAATCTTCTTAAATTAAATATATCGAAATGCCAAGTAATTTCTTTTATCAGATCATGCTCTTCCCCACAATTTCAATGTACTCTCAATGATATCCTTTAGCTCGTGATAACTCTGTAAATGATCTTGGCATCTCCTTAGATTCTAGACTCTTTTTTAGCTCTTTTATTGAAAAGATAGCTTTAGTTACAGAATGTTGGGTTTTGTCTTTAGGAATTCCATTACTTTTAGATAAATTGTTTTAAGACTGTATTTGCATAAGGTTCGTCCACCACTTGAATTTGCTTCTCCAGTTTAGATTCCGTATTATAAAAATCACATTGATACTATTGAACGGATGCAGCATAGATTTCTTAGAAGAAGTGCTAAAAAGATGGGCGAATGATTAGCTTATTCTGATGTGTTGGATACCTTTGATTTGAGCACTCTATCCTTCAGAAGGTGAAGCAGACATTATTTTCCTCTCCGAACCTACACATCATTATATAGATCGTCCTGAATTGCTGGAATTTAGTCGATTTCCAATGTACCTACAATAGATACTCGCTATAATCCTGTGTTTTATAAAAGTTACTATTCTACAAAATATTCCCAATCCTCTCCTATACTCCTACTTATGTCCCTTGGAAACAGTATTTCTAAGTAGTGTTTTGTAGTGTTAGTTTGTTCTGTACCTTCATGGTAGATTTAGGTCCAAGGAGTCTTCTCAAGAGTCCGTAACGTCTGTTTAGTTCTTTTCGTTTAAGTCTTGTATGAGGCTTCCACGTTACGACTGACCAAGTTGAGTCCTCGCTAACGTACCTGTGTAGAATTGGGTATTTCTGCATTGTTGATAATTAATGGTTGGCAAGTTTGTCTCCGTAATGTAAATGTAACCTGGACACATTTGGCAGGATTGAGTTTTATTCTCGATTTTTTACACCAACTTTCAATGAGCTCAAGGTGTTCTTGTACAATAGTAGAGACATGAGAAAATAGTATTGCGGTGTCATCAACATAGGTTGTTATTAGTGTTTGGGGATGGGTAGGAATGTCAGCAGTGTATATGGTGTAAAGGATTGGTCCTAGTATACTGCCCTGTGGCACACCGGCGCAGGTAACATATAAATCGGAAACCTCAATGCCGCATCTCACTCTGAAACAGCGGACCATAAGATAGGATTGCAGGAGAAGGTAAAATGGAGTGGGAAGAAATTGTTTTAATATAGAGTAGTCCTGGGTGCCAAACTCTTTCGAAAGCCTGAGCCACGTCCAGGAAGACACCCAGGCAATATTTCTTATTCTCCAGAGCGACCACTCCAAAGGACTGTTGAATAGTGGAATGGCGTGTGCGGAATCCAAATTGGTGGGTAGGGATGATGTTTTGTGATTCTAGGATAGGAATTAGGAGTATTTTTTCTAGGACTTCGGATAGTATAGGAAGAAGGCTGATAGATCGGTAAGAAGATACCTCACTTGGAGGTTTATGCGGTTTGGGAATAAGTATAATTAAGGAATACTTCCACTGGATGGGAAAGTGGGCTGTACGAAGAATTGAGTTAAAAATAGTAGTGAGGAAAACAATGGCCTTCCTAGGAAGATGGCGAAGTATGTTAGTTGTAATGAGGTCGTGCCCAGGAGCTTTTTTTCCGAGGCAGGTTTTTAATAAGGGATTTTACTTCACAAGGAAGTATGGGTTTAAATCATATAAATGTTTTAAAATTCTCATAATTTTAGGGCTCAATCCCATTAAAAACAGTTTAGTCCAAAGAAGGTGATGTTTAACAGAGTCAAATGCCCGTTTAAAATCCACAAAGCAAAGTCTAGTTTATTAATGCATTTTTGAAATTGCATTGCGGGCCTTTTGTGGTACTGATTCTAATCAGTCCACTTCTCCTTTATCCAAAGACACTTTGTGAACTATTTCCATTGCACGGACTGTTTGGAGATTTCATTAATTTAAATCTATTCATTCATATTGTGGTTAAGAATTGCCTGCTAAGTGCTCCTTGTTTACTCTTTCTTCATTGCTTTTCTTATGTCACTTTTGCTTGCACTCTTGCCCTGACTTCAATCCCTTTTTCGGAATTAATACTTCTTAGTATGTTGAGTATTTTTGAAGTCAATACCTTAGTGACACTCCTCCAGTCGCTAATCAAATATTCTTTCTTTCTTTCTTCGTAATCACTTTCGTCACTGTCTTTTGCCAAAAAGTATCCATAATACTTGAAAGGCTTTGTTTCTTTCCATCTGAATTTATTAAAGTTGTTAGGTAACTAGCTGGTTTCTACTTTATACTGCAATTTTATACCTCATATTCCATAGTATAAGTTGCAATATAATAAATTTTATAAGTAATTATAATAAGATATATGTGAATTGTTTTGTTATATGTAAATTATTATGTTTTAATATAAGTTTTATATCGTTTTAATCATAACTTTTGTACATCATACGTTAATTGTGAGATTTATTTCACATTGAAGCTACAGTATTCTGTTCAGGAATTTAATTTTTCATATGTGATGTCCGGTCAAATATTTTTTTTTTTTTAATTCTAAATATTCTTCTTGTAGCGCCTTTCTTATAATAGATCATTGTATGTCCTTTGATGCCGCCTTCTAAAAGCATTACTTCTATTTTTTATCCTCTGGTAAAATGGGATTATTGTGTGTATTTGATACCGCCTTCTTAGGGCATTAACTGCTTTTCTTAGAACAGATAATTCGTTCTTTAATCATGGAAACAGTTAATAGTGATCCCTTTTATCTAGTGATCATTGGGCGTTCTATGCAACTGCCCCTTTTTTATACAAAGAAAGGAATTCCATATTACAAAGGACTTGGCCAAATCTACCGTTCTGTTATTTAGGACAGTCCCTATCACCACTAAAAATTTATTTTTAAACTAAGATTTCTATTTCCAAAACTTTTCAAAGATTGTTCTTTCAAATTGTGTATACTTCAATTTCAATTTTGATTAATAAAAGGTTAACATGTCCATTTCCTTATATTTACAGCAGTGAAAAGGAGGAAGGTAATTAAAATGGTTTTACCGGCTAATTAACTGCTAATCTCGTTTTAAAATTAATTTTGATATCGGCTTAGAATCTTTATTTGACGTTGTTTTTAATCCCACATTAATAATACATTATATATTTAATAATATAAAAATCTTAAAAAATAGAACAACCACCGCTATTTTCAATTGTATTATAAATGTATTACTTTCTAACTTATAGTTTTTTTTATACTAATAGTTTTTACTGGTTTTTTTATAGTTTTTACACTAATTTGGATGCAATAGAAATTTTTCACAGGATTTAAGCAGAAGTCAAGTTTGCCTCCAGCGATGATTTTTTTTTTCAAACTCAACTTGAGTTTAACTAATGTTTAACTCAATTTGATCACGGTGTCATAAATTGAACCTTTCAAACTGCCTTAATATAACTGTCTAAATAAGAATGAGCTACTGATGGAATTGTTTAGAATTATGGCAGTCATGTTATATTATAATTAATATAACAAGCCACTAATGGTCAAGGTGAAGGATGCTTAAAGAAAGAAAAAACTGTTGCGAAACACTCACAAGGGCATCCCTCACTGTAATTTTGGTAGTGATAAGCGACAAATTTTCTTTAAACATTTTTTTGTTCACTCAACGTAAATTGGCTTCAATTTATACAAGCGGTTTAATAAAATCACACCCTTCAGAGAAACATTACACCACTTCAAAACCACATCGAATCAGTTCTTAAATCAATGGACTTACGAGAGCCACTGTGAACAAAGTCAAATAAAGCACCGATTCGCCGGCACAAACGCAGCATTAAAAATACACATAGAAACATGCATCATGAAACTCCATTAGAAACATGAATCATGTAAGATTAGAGAAGAAAAAAGTTGGAAAATTTGATTAGAAATCGGTGGCCAGTATATTTTAGTTGGTGGCCGTGAAAAGGGCCGTTGGTGGTTAGTGGAGCACGGGCACTTCCAAATATTAGCCGCAGGCATGGCCTTTGGTTTTCATGTACGACGAACAGTTTTTCGTCAATATCTTTGTCCATTTTATGGCACAAACGATGAAATTTGGTGAGTTGCCGGCACAAATGCAGCACTAACGGTTGGTAAAAAAAATATTTTCAAAAGTGAAATATAAATTGGTGGCCAGTCTAACTTGACGTCAAGTTGGACTGGCCACTTTTTTTTCTTAATATCTTTGTCAATTTTATGCACAAACGATGAAATTTGGTGAATCGCCGGCACAAACGCGGCACTAACGATTGGCAGAGAGAAAAGTTTAAAAAAGTGAATATAAATTTTGTGGCCAGTCCAACTTCACGTCAAGTTGGACTGGCCACTTTGTTTGTTTAATAACTTTTTCAATTATATGGCACAAACGATGAAATTTGGTGAATCGCCGGCACAAACGCGGCACTAACGATTGCCAAACAGCAAAAATTTAAAAAAAGTGAATATAAATTTTGTGGCCAGTCTAACTTGACGCCTCAATAAACTTTGTCAATTTTGCAGCACAAACGCTGAAATTTGGTGGGTCCCTGGCACAAATGAATCACTTAAGATTAGCGAAGAAAAAAGTTAGAAAATTTTCATAGAAATCGGTGGCCAGTACATTTTATTTGGTGGCTCTGAAAAGGGCCGTTGGTGATTAGTGGAGCAGGGGCACTTTCAAATATTAGCCGCAGGCATGGCCTTTGCTTTTCAAGTACGGCGAACAGTTTTTCGTCAATATCTTTGTCAATTTTATGGCACAAACGATGAAATTTGGTGAATCGCCGGCACAAATGCAGCACTAACGATTGGTAATAAAAGAATTTTCAAAAGTTAAATATAAATTGGTGGCCAGTCTAACTTGACGTCTAGTTGGGCTGGCCACATTCTTTCTTTAATAACTCTGCTAATTATACGGCACAAACGCTGAAATTTTGCAGATTGCGGCACAAACGCGGCACTGACGATGTGCAAAAAATATCCTGAAAATTTGATCGTGGCCAGTACAACTTGTTTGAAAGGTAGCTGAACAATGAATCTACCTCTCCGATCCCTCTTTAGTGTTTTTTCAAATACATTAACACATAAGTCCTCTTCTTGAGTCAATTTATGACTTTTGTAAATATTAGGTTCTGATTGAAAAGTTGTAAACAGACTACTACATACAGATTGAGTGTTATGCACGGATATCTTTCCAGAAACTATCCATCCGAAAGCTGTATTTTGAAATATTATTGAGTGTTGTTTTTCATTAGAATTAATTTTCTCTGGCCTTACCTAATAACAGGAAAAATATTTCAGCCCCAATTAATTAATCGACAAGTGCACTTTGGAAGAAGGTGGGATCTTCTAAATTAATTTGTATGTACTGTGGTATAACAACTTTATCAAAATTAATATCGCTTGTAGGAACCAAATTGGCAACACTAGGCAATACATGTAATTCAAGTGTTGTTGAGAATTCAGAATTTAAGGAATAAATTCTAGTATTTATTGAATAAGCCGTATGAGAGTTACTATTAATTATTTCTCTAATAAAAATAGAAGTTTTTTGTTTTTCCAATTTGAGTATATCGCATAATCTCTTAGAAATGAAATTTAATTAATCTTTTAAAAATTCAGTGGTGGCCAGTACAACTTGACGGTCGTTGTTATGTTTATTGTTACAAACATTACACAAACTACATTTGCAATCTTTTACTGAATGACCTTTTGAAAGACAATTAAGACATAATTTTAATTTTTGAACAGTTTCATTACGTTCTGAACGTGTTTTACACTAAAGAATGTTTTACAAACAAAAATATTATGATGTCGACCACAAAGTGGACAAGTTTTAATTGTTTTATCAGCAGTTATTATTTCTTTCATTCCTTTTGATATTACGTGCTCAACATTTGGTTGTAGTAAAATTGGTTTGATTTTGAATTCATAACCTTCTAGAGTATTGCTTAGATTATTTAAAAAATGTGTTAATTCATCAAATGTAGAAACATCTGTGCCTGTGAATGACTCCTCCCACTTTTCTTAATGTTTATTTGTCTAGTTTATTACAAATTATGTGGATTAAAAGGGTATCCCACTTATCTAGGTTTCCCATAATGCTTTTAAATGTTTGTTAATGTTATTGTGAAGATTCCTAAGTGCAATCGAATTTGATGATTACATTTTTGGTAAATTGAAGATTGCGTTGATATGCGATTGTACAATAATTCGTTTGTTATTGTACCGTTCTGTGAAAAGTTCCCAGGTGATAGAATAATTAGAATCTGTAACAGTAAGAGACTCTATTAAAACTGCGG
>JAAEAF010006645.1:0-34472 GCA_011037195.1 Triatoma infestans
TTCTTCTAAGAAAAAATAACTTTTTTGAAAATAATGAAATTAAGAAAAATAAAAATGGATTTAATTTTTTTTTTTTTGTTTTTTTTGCATGAAAATAAAGGGTTAAATTAATAATGAACAGCTCGTAGTCCTGGTGATGGACCGTGTTGTCTGTAACGAGAGAACATTGGCTGGTGGCTGGCAGTGCTCGGGGGGGGCAATGACCACTGATGTTGACGTGCCTTAAATTAAAAAAAAAAAATTTAAAAATTTCTGCCTATGATATACAGGGTGCCTCATTTAAGCGGGCCACTTTTGAAACAACTTAAACGAAGAAAGATATCAAAAAAGTGAACATAACGTTTGGTTGAAGTATTTGCGCTCTACTTTATAATTGTGTAATTTTTTTTTTTTTTGGCATTAGCATTTTTTTTTGGAATTATCTTGTGTAGAGGCGTTAAATCTGGCAACTTCATCTGTTGGGCAGCGACTGCGTTTGTGCCAGTTAAGTCGAGGAGGTCATATTGAATAAATAGGAAATACTTTTTTTTTGTAAATAAACTGGAAAATTGTTTTGTTTTAATGATGTTTTACCCGATTTTCAAGTCCCTTATGGTTTTAAAATAGCTTTTAAGTTTCAACATCATTTGAACTCTCTTATTTATTAAAAATTAATAAGAAAATCCGCTTTTAATTTTAGTTTGCAAACAGAAAAATAGGAAAAGAAACGACGAAAATGTAATCTTTATGATTGAATATCTCGGCAACGGTTTGAAATATTGAAGTGAAATTAACGGCATTATTCCTCATTTTTTTAGTAGTTTTCAATGCAGTAGTATAAGTGGGGATCAAAAAGAAATCGCAACTTTCAATCACCGATTCAGGTGTAAGGCGGCAATAAAATCAAATAACATAAACACTGTTAGATATAAATGTAGACAAAAAGTTATTTAGGACTAATTTCATATATGTTAAAACACTGATTATAATTTTTCCAAAATGTAACTGAACCTTTATTCAATAAAAAAACCATACAATTCAATAAAAAGACAAACTTCACTTAACACAAAACCGTTCCAAATATGATCAACATAATATATATAAACAGAATCAATAGTTCTAAAAGTCTCAAAAAAAAACACATCACACTTCTGAAAAAATATATCTCTAACCAACAAAAAACCTTCTCTCTTCCCAAACTCAGACTTTCACAGGTTACCAACATTTTATTTCTGATAATTTTAAATGGGGGGCGTTTACTAACCCGATTCTTCACATCCTCCCACCTTGAGACAGGTCAACAGGTCTCAATGCATCTCAAGTGTTAATCACAATATCTAGCTGGAAGTCTGATCCTTCTTTCTTCCTCTTCGGGTTGATCCTTTGTTCGAGGTCTGTACATCTCCTTGGAAAGGTTTCAAAAATCCTCGAATCTCCCTTTTCTCTGTAGGTATACCTTCAACAAGCTTTATGTTGTCAGATGCTCGTACTTCTAAGGGGTGGATTCTTTGAAGTGGCCTGAGTAGATGTCCGCTACTAGTGCGGAGCTCGCTAACCTAACTTGTCCATCCGAACCTAATATTATTTCTTCCACTACCGCTAAAGGCCAATTTAACTTCTTCATATGATCGCTATTAACCAAGACAACTTCCCCGAGCGACAGTTTCCTGCTTTCCTCCTTTTTATATTTTGTTTTATGGGTCCCAAGATACTCCGAACGAAATCTTCGTCGCAATTCTTCACTTAGTTTATGTCTATATCTCACCCTCCGATTAAGACTCCGATGATCCACCTCATCTAAGTAATCCACCATGCCACCTTCCCGAATGTCTTTCATAAAGATAGCTGGTATCAATGGAGTCAAGTCTTCAATGCTGTCAGATACGTAAGTCAATGGTCTACTATTCATTATCGTTTCGCAATCAGTCAATAAAGTATTCATCTCTTGATAAACTAGACAAGCTTTTCCCAGGATCTTTCTCAAGATATTCTTCATGATTCCAACCAATCGCTCCCACTAAGGAGAAGCAGGAGGTATAAATATCCACTTCACACGATATCCACGAGTTTAGTTTTCTACTTTTGCCCAATCTATTTGTTTCAGAATATTCTCTCGCCCACGAAATTCGTACTATTGTCGGTGTACACTACTCTAGGGCTTCCTCGTCTATTGACGAATCTTTTGAAGGCTTCAAAAAAGGTGTTGGTATCCATGGATGAGTCCAACTCTAAATGTACCGCTCTATAAACGGCACATGTGAAGAGACAAGCATAGACCTTTTCGCCACCTCTCAGATATAATGGACCGGCGTAGTCCATGCGTGTCACCTCAAAGCAGTATGCATCTCGAACCCTATTTAAGGGCAAACCTATACTAGGTGTATCCAAAGCCTTGGAGCTGTATCTCTTACAACGTAGACATTTATTAATGGCAGACTTCACCGTCCTTCTGCCTTTCAGTACCCAATATTGTTCTCTAAGTATTGTCAACAAAATCTGCACTCCTGCATGATGATTTCTAAAATGTTGTTCATATATCATTTTGGAGACAATAGTATTATTCACAGGCAAGATAGCCGGGTGCTTGAAGCTCATAATATCGCCATTCTGAGCTAATTTGGTTCGAACCTTCAAAATACCATCAGAATCAACGAAGGGAGAAAGTGTTTCTTAGAGTTTTATCGTCGCATCCGGAAAAGGTTTCATGTTGCACTACTTGCACAATAGTAGTCTCTGCAGGCAATAATTCATCACTCGAAAAATCCCCAACTAATTTATCGTTTCCTTTAAGTTGGCAGTTTCTTGCAAATCTACAGCACCATCCCACCATTCTTACTATGCTGCCGAAATTATTTCAGAGAAATAATTCAATCTGTCAGAAAAAACCTCTTGTTTATCAACAGTAGACAAATGGTTCAAAGTTACTTTTTTGATCTGTTCCTTATTTACTTCTAGTTCATTTGGTTCTGGACATTCTTCGGGCCATTCCGCAGGTGGTTGATACAACCAATAAGGTCCCTCCCGCCATCGAGATGAGTTTAACTGACTAACCGAGCATCCCCGGCTAGGCAAGTCCGCAGGATTTTTTGTTCCGGGCACGTGGTACCACTCATCCGTCGATGTTAGCTTTCGGATCTCTTCTATCCTGTTCCTCACAAACACTCCCCATGATTGATTCCGTTTGATCCATACCAGTGCAATGGTAGAATCCGTCCAATAACATTTTGCAACATCAATCCCTATCAACTCTGGCCGAATGGTTGAGGCCAGTCTTGCACCAATGAGTGCAGCCAAAAGCTCTAAACGCGGTATAGTCAAGCCAACCAAGGGTGCTAATCTACTTTTGGCTTGAACCAAACGTACCGAAATTCCGAGGGATGACTCTACTCTCAAAATAACAACAGCCGCATACGCTAGCGCACTTGCGTCAACAAAAACATGTAGTGCCCACTTGGCATCTTTTCCAACTGGACCGGTGATCCATCTAGGAATTCCAATATCTTTTAAGGCTGAAAACTCTTCATTGAGCTTTTATTACATCATTTACGGCGAATCCCAACCCAATTTTAGGGACCAAGTCTACTGCAAAAGTATTTTGGGTCTCAAAACAATCGCAGCACAAAACCCAACGGGATCAAATATTTTCTGAGTAATAGACAATATTTGTCGCTTAGTAATAATATCATTGGTGTTCAAAGTCTTAAAGCTTTCTTGTGACAATTTAAGTACATCTTCATGTCTATCCCACTCCATATCCAGAAGAAGGGTGCAATTAGTGCCGCCATCGTAGGAATGTTCCCATGCCCTCAAATCAAAGCTTGCCTTGGCCATAATGCGCGTAGCTTCTGCTATAAAATCTCTTGCTTCTTCTTCACTATCTACGCTAAGGACGCAGTTATCTACGTAAAATCCTTTACGAAGTTTCATCAGGATACTAGAGTTGTGTGAAGACTTCCCTTTCCTCAAGGAGATTTCATTCTTCAAATGATGTTGTATGACTGCACCAAGTTAGAAAGGGCTAGAAACAACTCCAAAAACGACGCGTGCGTGTCTGTAAACAGTTACTTTACCCTCTTTGGTAATCCAAAAAATTTTTAAATAATCCCTATCTTCTTCGGCAATTCTTATCTGTAGAAATGCTCGTCTTATGTCAGCAGTAATTCCGATTTTTCCTAAACGGAACCTTATTAACAAAGATGGGATCAGTTCAATTATGTTTATACTCTTTTCAAGGCAGTCATTAAGAGAGCACGCATTCTTCATCCTAGCTGACGCATCGAATACCGGTCTTATAAGACTAGTGGGACTACTAGGTTTCAGTGCATGACGATGTGGTAAGTAATGCCCTGAATTTTTATCATCTTCAGTAAGTCTCTCTATAACTTCTTCACTCAACCATTCACCCAGAATTTCTTCATAGGCATTGTAGTAATTCTCACTTTTCAATTTATTAACCAACTTCTTTGTTCTTTGTAACGCTAAATCATAATTAGTAGGAAGTGGGGGATGGTCCTCAATCCAAGGTAGCCGAACTCGTAGCGCGAGTCTGAGAATCTAACAGTGTCATCAAAATGTTTTTGAACCTGAGCTTCTCTCTGCTCTCTAGATTTGCTTTCAATTGGATCTTTAATCCCCAAAACATCAAGAGACCATAAATCGGAAATAGGAGGGGAAACAGAGAATAGTGATGTCACTAACATTGTATTAAATTCACGGGCGGAGTCATTTGGTAATCGACCCATGAGTGTCCATCCAAGCAATGTTTCCAACGCCACTAAGCCATTTGACAAAACTACTTTCTGGCCAGTCAAAATCTTTCCTGCCACATCCGCTCCAACAAAAGCTCTATTGGCCCATCTTCAGTATCTGAAATCTTAATGCCTTTCTTCTTAAGCTTAGAAATCCAAGGTCCATGAGACTGAATGAGTAATTGTAGGTTGGTCTAGAGCCTTAAATTTACAGAAATAAATTTCATCCACATTGGAAAGTCTAACTTCAAAAATTTTGTGTGTCTGGGGAGCGCTCTGTTCTCCACCGAAAAGGCAATGAATAAGCTCCTCTTCGCCCAAAGGTAAATAATTCATATCAGCCGCTAGTCGTTGACTAATGTAAGATCTTTCAGAACCGGAGTCTATTAAGGCTCTTATATATCCTTTACTGCTGTCGTTTCTCAATTTGACTACCAATGTTTGTAATAGTACTCTACTGGAAGTGGAATTTGAGAGACTGTTTTCTTTAGGGGGTTTCAAATGTTTCTCTTCTTTGTTGTCTTCAGAAGCTGAACACATAATATTTGAGCCGCCTTGAACAAATTGGGCATTTAATTTCACATGACAGTCCATCATACGATGACCTTTACGAACACAAATAAAACAATATCCTGCTTTAGATAAAATATTCCTTTTTTCAACCAAGGGCAATTTTAATGCTTCCTTACACTGTGACTAAGATGTTCTCCCTTGCAAAATATACAAGATATTCTCGTACTCTCCGTATTGACTAGTTCAGATGCCGTAGGAATATTATCAAATTTCGGTAAAAGATATTTTTCTGAAGTTCTCTTTAAGGCGAAAGAATCTTTGACTAGAGATCTGTGTTGTGCGTATTCTACTTCTCTTCTGAGAAAGCCAAGCAACTTTTCTAATCTCTCATCTAATTTTGTGTCTGGTGAATCTTCATCGGTTCGCTGCCAAGCACGTAAAACATCCTCTGGTAAACAAAACTCAACAAGCGGGTATATTAACGCTGCACAGTTATCTGATACTACGCCTAAGGTTTCCAATGAACGCAGTTGACTTTCTAAGCTGTCAAACATGTCGATTAAATTTATTTTCTTTGAATAATTGTTTATTACTAATTTTATTAATTCTTGTGTATACACTTCTATTAATAAGTCTTTTCTTCCAAACCGTGCTTTAAGGTTGTTTAAAAGTTTTTCATAATTTTCCTCCGTGGGAGGGTAACTGGCAACTAGCTGATAGGCTTTCGAGTTGGGTATCATGCATTGTAATAAGTAATCAAATTTATCACCGTTTGAGATACTTTCATCCGTTTTACTCCAAAACGGAAGCCAATCTAACAATTCCCCATTAAATTTCTTTAACTCTAATTTGGGTAACGACATGCATCGTTCCCTTCTATTGTTTGAAGATGAAGAAACTGATGCATCTTCCTTTAATAATCGACTGATTTTGTTCTTAATAATATATTTTGTTCTTAATATTCTTAATTTTATTTCTGATAATTTTAAATGGGGGCGTTTACTAACCCGATTCTTCACAAACACCATCATAAACTACAGCGTAAATACTTCATACAAACGTTATGTCCACTTTTTAGATATCTTGCTTCGTTTAAGAGTTATTTCAAAGGTGGCCCGTTGAAATGGGACGCCCTGTATATCGTTGTTAAAAAATCGTCAAATTAGTAATAACCTTTTGTGTGGACAAACAGTTCAATTTTCGAATTTTTCTTGTGGGGGTTTATAGCCGGAGAGACAGCGCCTTAGCGTTATGTTAACTTTTTTTTTTCTTTTAGAAGATGATGTATGTGTGACGACATATCGTCGATAATAAGTTCAACATTCCTGCAGCCAAAAAACAGAAATCCCAGACCATGGTTTAAGGATCCATGTACTAGATAATAAACACATGGTGACTACAATACTGCCGTCTTAAGATCAAATCAGAGCAGAGCTTATCTATACAATATTGGGCAAATAGTAAGCTGTCCTGTGCCCCTCGTCATGAACTATGTGAAGATTTCAAACATCTCGTTATGAGCTGCAGAAAAACATCAGACCGACAGATTTAATTTTCCAAGATGAAATTAGAAATTATTTTCAAGATAGTGCCGCCTATGAGGAAATTTTGTTTTTTGATAATATAGAAATGCTTAAGATATTCTAAAACTTGGCTTAAGGGGAAAGCTCTACATCTCCTTTATGGAATGTGGAATAACTGACACTACTCTTCTTCAGAAACTTTTGCAAGCTTTTTTTGAATTATCTATGGAACTTGTGTAAAATCTAAATCTAATCTAAGATAGGTAAAATCTTTTTTATGTATCACATACTACATCGTGATATGAGATAATTTTAAGGATCCAACTTATAGGCCGATAATTTAAATCTTGTTAGAATAAAATCACTTTATGTTTATAAAAGAAATCGAAAACATAAAATTTAGTTTATTAAAAAGTTATTTTCCTTGTAAGAAAAACATTCAATAGAATGTTGTAAAATGAAGGATGTTGAGGTTCGGTCACTTTCTGGGGACAGACATCATTGTCTACAGTGGATTACTGGGAGCTAGCGGTTGTGGAAAGACGAACACTTCTTAGTTGTATTGTTGGTCGAAAAAGACTGAATAGTGCTGAAATATGGGTGTTAGGTTAATAAACATGCCCGAATCTCAACATCAAAATGTCCTTAATGAACATCAAAACTTTCATTAGTATATTATAAAGAAAACTGCGTAGCAATACTTTTTTTACCTTATCAAATTCAATTATATATATTGAAAAGCAAATACCTGTAAAGTTGATCACACACTGGTGACGATAGGGACTGGCAAAAGTTATGGATTCAAAGAGTTCTCGTGAATTCTCTTCGGTGAAATTAGGACTAAGGACTCTCTGTCCTCTCCTCTGATCTCTCTGATCCCAATGATGTCTTCACCCCAGTCCTGTTTTAACTTGGTATTTTAGAAATGACAAAATCCCCAATATCACCGTCAACCAGGGGGGGGGGGCTGTATCTATAAGTGTCAGATACAATTTCTGGCCTATGCAGATGATGTTGCTCCTTATGTGTAGTGCGATCAGCAACGTTAATATTTATTTATTGCTTATCTATTGTGCCCACTTGTAGCAATGAGTTGCCCTCATTATATATACTCAGTATACAATACCATAATATTTAATAAGGAGCGCTTGCGACGCCAGCTGGTCTGCCCAGTGGAATCAGGGTGGCTAACTTCCGAATACTGACTGGTCACGGACCTCCTACAGAAGCATTTGCATTGTTTGGGGCTCATGGAGACCCCCATATGCCTTTTGGGGGTAATTATAATTACTCGTCAATGATCCCGAGTCGGAGATGACGAGTGAGCATCTGTTGGACTGTCCCTCATTCAAAGATGTTCGCAATGAATTGAACTTAAAATCCAATGACCTAGTGCAGCGGATGGGTGGCTGCCCTTTATTGGAATGTTCGTCACTGAATGGCTTGATGCCAACACAAATCGGCGTTGTAAAAATTAAAAACAATAATATTTAGTGTATATACATAATTTTTCAAATTAAAAAAAAAAATAATATTAAAAATTAGGGAGGGGAATAGCTAAGTGGTTAGCATACTGGATTTCCAGGCGGAGGACCCGGATTCGAGTCCAGCTGTGCTTCCCTTAGATTTTTTCTTCCTAGGAGCCTCTACAGCTCACTGTCCGGTGATAGACATTGTTGTCTGTAAACGAGAGAACACTGTCCGGAGGCCGGCAGTGCACTGAGAAGTCTCCGGGCGCCAATGACCGTAGATGTTGACGCGCCTTAAATAAAAATAAAACTAAAATATATTAAAAATATTAATAATAAAAATAATATTAAATAAATTAAATTTAAAAAATAAATAAATATGAAACAGAATATAACAGAAAAAAAATAAAATGAAGTTTTGATTACCAATCTGAAAGTATGGATGATCTAGTTTTTATTAAGGTTGTTTCACTGACGAATTTGTAGACAAATGTTATCAATGGAAGTTATAGTGAACAAACTAGTAAATTTGTCTAATGTAGACAAATTTTGAGGTATAATACAATAAAAAATAATGTACTCTTAAATGATTCAAGAGCAGAAACATTACAAATATAAAAATGTAACAAGACTATCTTCTGAGGGAAACAAGGCTGTTTTACAAATTAAACCCAACATTATTTGTATCGAAACAATTAGTTCAACCATTGATATATGTTATGATCATCTAAACAAATCTGCATTATCAGTCATAATTTTTTTTTTTTTTTTTTACACTAACGAACAAATCAAGATATTGTTGTGGTGCACCGAGAGAACAAAATGAGCTTTATATTACGCGTTCACAAATTGTTGCATTCCTTTCTTACAGAAGTAATTTCTGTAAGATAGTAATTATAATTACTATAGCTACTATTTATAGTAATTATCTTACTTATAAAAAAAACATCGAGAGAACCGATTGAGAACATAACTTATATAAAGTAAGTGATTATATTAGTTAGTGTTTATACTAGAGACAGATCTGTGCTGGGGAAAACTTAAACATGGACCCGCAGAAATAGTGTGATTCACACTTTTTCGGACAATCAGGCTACGCTGAAGGCCTTTGTTGCCATTAGGTATACCTTGACCCTGTTCGAGGAATATAGAGAGAGATACTGACACAACTCTCCCGACACAATAAATTTCGGCTGGAATAGGTGCTGGGAATTATATAGGGATTGGTGATAATGAGACTGCTGATCAACTGGCCGTCGTAGCATGTGCATGTTTCAGAGTGTGGCTCAGGAATGAACACGACATAATCTGGAAGAGGTATGTCCAGGTGTTTCTACAAATCCATGAACCCCCTCCATCTCGCTCATTTACAAAAGAAAAAAAACAAATCTCTTAATCTAGATGCCCAATTAGACGAAACATTCTTATTATATAAATGCTCTTTATTAAGGACTCATAGCAGTACGCAGCAATCTTTCAGCAGACAGACATGATGAGAATTTTAATCCCATAAATTGGGCAGCCCACTTGAAAATCCTAGATATTAGATGAAAAAAACAGTCTCCAATCTGAGATAAAATAATCTGGTGTATTTATGGCAAACCTAATCTTCAGAAACTTAAGCTGTGTCCTTTTCGCGATACATGCATAGCACAGCCCCCAGAAGAGTATAATAATATATTTTGGTGATAAGAGAGCTAAAGAAAATACATTTTAGATTCCCAATCATCTGACTTTGATCAAAGGTATTTTTCCCATGATAGCCTGTTTTCTTTTCTGGTCATAGATCGGTTTCGGGAGTTCGCCCATCATCATGATGTTTTTGTCAAATGGAGATCGGCGAGGATATTAAAAGTTGAATCATGGACGGTAACAGATGTTTTGGAACAATATGGCGAATCTTGCCTCAACAAAAACATCTCCCAAAACGTAAAGGTCACTATGTATAAAATTAGCCAAAGGCCCCTATGGCTAACGAGGGAGGGTTCGAAGGATATATTTATAGGCCCCGAACCTTCTGCGGATTGTCTAGGAACCTAATTCAAACTTCTATCAAAGAATGGATAGAACAGCGTCTGCAATGGTGTGCAGAGAACACCAAGACAGAGGCTGGCTAAACTCTTCATTAAGAGATATTTACCTAAATTTACCAGGTTCGTACTAAGCCATAACAGAACGGGGTCGAGGAGGAAACCCCTATGTGAGTGCGCCGGCCTAACGAGGGACAAGGAAGCCACGAGTTTCATGACGGGAGCCACTCTCAGCTTTGCTCGGCTTGATTAAGAAGGCGAAGCTGAGAGATGTGCTATAATAATTTTAGGGAATCCACAATAGACCACTTATTTATTGCAAGTCGCAGTGAAATGAGGCCTGCCCACCTCTTCTATCAATCTAATCTAATGTATATTATTTGTACTATATAGCTGGTAAAACCATATACGAGCATCATTCAATAAGTAACGATACAAATCGCTGTAGATCAAAAACGATTTATTTAATCAATACAAAACTTTGGCTATTTTTCAAACATAGTCTCCCAGCAACATTTATACACTTGCTCCATCGTTTTTCTTAATTTGTGTATGCCTTTGGCATAAAATTTTTTGGAGTGATCTCGAAGCCACTATGCACCTGATTTTTAACTTCTTCATTGTTTCCCACGTATAGTCTCTTTAAGGGTTCCAAACAAATGGAAGTCCGATGGGCGAGGTCGGGGTCGGGGTTGTAGGGATCATCGTTCTTGTGGGCGTCCGTAAGTTGTCTTGGAACCCATCTCGCGCAAGTTTTCTTGTACTGCAGCTTATTTTGAATAATGTTATGGACAGTTCCAACATTCGCGTGCACTTCTTCAGCTATCAGTTCAAACAGTAATACGCTTGCTGTCCTGACTTAACGCTTAATGCGAGATTCGAGGGAGGAAGTCAACTTCAACCGGTCGTCCACTTCGTTGCTCGTGACCAGGCACTTTACGCGCTACTTTTAAACTGTTCTACCCATTTGTAAACGATTCGACCGGTTCAAAACAATTATTCCCGTACACTTTCAACATTCTTTTGTGGATTTCACTAACTTTGATACCCTCTGCAACTAAAAATCTAATCATTGAGCGTTGTTCTTACGAGATGCAATGCTCGAGCGGACTCGCCATTTACTGAATACATTTGAGATTGTGCTGCCAAATACTGTGGAACAGCTGATGAGAAACTAAGTACAAGGATGCAACTTGACACTGAAACTATTTATTGATTAAACAAACCGTTTTTCTGAGCTACAGCGATTTGTTCGTTTACTATTGTATAACTCTCGTATTTATACCGAAGTGATAGTTTTAGAGATTAACGTTATCTCCCCCCCCCCCCAAATCCGGTAAAAATCAATTTTTACCCTGGAAAATGTTACAAATAAAAGTGATAGACATTTATGTATGTCTACTTGTAGTTTAAGTACTATCTATAGTATACGATGTTTAAGGAAATCGTTTGGAGATATTTGAGAGAAATCACGGAAAAAGTGTTGATAGATTTCTACCCAAAATCTTCATGTCTCTGATGCCGGTGGTTGTGGGCTCCTAAATGGAGTACCAAGTTTCAACTTACTGCCAAATTTTTTTTTTCAAGCATTTTTTTTTTTTAAGCATATTTTGTTAAAACTCATCTATATATACAGACCATTCGCTAAAAATCTGGCATGATTGCAATACTTCCGCTTACTAGGAGTAAGAGAAAGTAATTTATGTAAGGTATCATTTGGTAATTTTCTCCAATTTGGCTGGTACTTTCCAAAGACAAGTGGGCATGTTAAAATTGTCACGCTGTACGTATTACGTCATAAATAGAGATGTAAAGGTAAGTCCACACCGGTAGACAAAATCATGCAGCCGTCTGTAGACATTCGAGAATCTTATCCATAGACTGTTGGGGACAGGTTGCAAAACTATTTGTAGACTTAGTCACGCGTCCACACCTATATTCAATGTCTCTGGTTAGTATTGGAACCCATTCTTTGTAATGGCCGGAGACATTGCTGCTTGTGGATCGATAGCTGCTTAGTTATTATTTTTGAAAGTAAAACCAGAAAAAGAAAACGTTGGTGGACACGGCAGTTTTTATTAGAAGGATGTAGATTGTTGTAGGGGATTATTGCACTGTGAGCTGAAAGATCTATTGTGCCCCCCGGAGCCTTCTCCAATGCACAGCCGGCCTTCAAGCAGTGTTCTCCAGCTTCAGACAACACTACCCATCACCGGACAGTGAGTTGTAGAGGCTCCTAAGAAGAGAAAATCTAAGGGCAGCATGCTGGGTTCGTACCCGGGACCTCCGCGTTGCTAGTCCAGCGCGCTACCATTGAGTTAATGCCTTCCTTCTCCCTTGGCTTTCGCCAATTAACTAGGGACGGAGACCCTAGTTTTTGTACTGTGTTTGTCCTTGTCTGTAAAGTGCAGAGTGTATGTACTTTAAGTGTATTGTGTACTGTTCTGACGAAGTGCATGGAGTACTGAGCTGTGGTAACCCGTGGGGTCGCTAGTCCCGAAGTAACTGCATGCAACAGATACCCCTTGCGGGCTTACTAGAGGGATAAAATCTCTTGGATAAATTGAGATTGGAAGATGCCATGGAATTCTGGAATTTCACACGGTTGACAGGATGGTCAAAATCACTGGGAGGGGGGAGTGATTTTGAAGATTTACTTCTGGTGGTTGGGGGAAAAATCGTCAAGCACCACACGAATTTCCTCGAAACCATCTCAGTTTCTCTCAGGTTAGCAATCACGCTTCGCTTCCTTGGGCAACTGGTAGGAATCATTCACCAGCCTAATGTATAGGACACGTCCAGAGTACGAAATGTTGCGTAACAAATCGCAAATTTTCCATTTGAAATGGGTGACCTATAGACATCAGATTTTTGTCTATGGAGAGTTGCAGAACACCCAAATTGTTCCCGACTGTCTACCGACAATCGCAGAACCTTTAATCATAGACACGAGTTGCGCGATTTTATCTACCAGTGTGGACAAGGCATTAAGTATTGTATTGTTTTTTTTTTAGCATAGCTTAACTTAATGTGTGTTCGTTGTATGTCAAGCGACACCTACTGTTTCTCCACAGAAAACAAACCGGCAGTTTTATTTAAAAAAACATAAATATTAGAGATTTTTAAGGGGAAGGGGGGCAAAACATCGACGTAAGCAGGGAAAAAACGCCCCAATAAAACCATTCCAACAAATGAAATTTAATCCCACAAATTCCGTAAATATATCTTTTTTTTGGAGGGAAAAATTATCCATGCAGTAAGCATTTCCAAATTCCAAAAAATAAAATACTCAAAACCTATAAAGTCAACACTTTCGGTAAACCAATTTTCTTCAAATTAGACAATACTACCAACGTTTCTAAGATGTTAGAACCATTATATTGTACTGAAGTGTTCTACTTTAGAGGAAAGATTAAAAAACCAACCTGCTTTGAAACAACAAACACAACTTTTTCTTTAAAAATTCTCTTGAAACTCGGAATTTTTTTTTTGGATGGTAGAACTGGACCACTTACCCCCCACCCCCACCACCAACCTTTGAATGACTTTACCAGGAGAAATGTTTCAAATAATAGTTGTAGCCCTTTGTATGTGTAGTTGATATACCAAGTTTCAAGCAAATCGTTGAACCATTTTTGAGAAAATCGCAAAAAATAAAAAACCATTCAGTAACGTGGTACTTCCGGTTGAGGAATTTTGACAGATAACGTACTGTCAGATCCTATGGTGATACCTAAACGGAATACCAAGTTTCAACTTTCTATGGATTTTTCGTTTTTGTGCTATGCTGCTTCAGTACGCACACACAGACCATGTTCCTAAAAAAACACTTTTTTGGGGGGGACTCAGGTGACCACAAACCGTGTATTTCCGGTGAAAACTAGATATCGAAAATTTGACACGATTACAATAATTCCTGTTACTAGAAGTAAGAGAAAGTAAAATGGTCGGTGGGTGTTATACATATACATTAATATATGTATGTGTACCTGTTTGTGAATCCCCCCACTCTAAAATCCCTCTAAAATCAATCAATCCCTCTAAACCCTCTAAAATCAATTTTGGGGTGGGGGGAACTGTTTCAAATAAAAGTAATGATAATTTTTACTTTCTTTTACTCCTAGTAAGAGGAAGTATTGTAATCGTGTCAAATTTTCGATATCGAGTTTTCACCAGAAATATCAGTTTTGAGGTCCCTTGAGTCCAAAAAAGTGGTTTTTAGAAAATGGTGTGTGTGTGAACAGCATAGCTCAAAAATGAAAAACCGTAGTAAGTTGAAACTTGATATTCCGTTTAGGTATCACCATGAGTTCTGACAGTACCTCAATGAAGTATCTAGCTGACTTTCTCTTACTCCTAGTAAGAGGAAGTATTGTAATCGTGTCAAATTTTCGATATTGAGTTTTCACCGGAAATATCCATTTTGAGGTTCCCTGAGTCCAAAAAGTGGTTTTTAGCAAATGGTCTGTGTGTGTTGTGTGTGTGTGTGTATGTGTGTGTGTGTATGTATGTGAACAGCATAGCTCAAAAACGAAAAATCGTAGAAAGTTCAAACTTAATATTCGTTTAGGTATCACCATGGGATCTGACGGTGCGTTATGTGTCAATTTCCTCAACCGGAAGTACCACTTTACTAGTTGTTTTTTTTTACGTTTTTTGCGATTTTCTCAAAAATGGCTCCGACGATTTTCTTTAAACTTGTATATCAACTACACATACAAAGAGCTACAACTTTTATTTAAAACATTTCTCTGGGAAAATTCATTTATGGGGCACTTTTGAAGGAGGGGTGGGTTTTGTTTTTCTCTAAAGTGCTATCATAGTTGATTATACAATTCTATCGTCCAAACAAAGTTAATTACAAATAAATAGATTGCCCAAATTCCGTGTTTCAAGAAAATTAGTAAAGCGGAAGTGCGCTTTTACCGGACAGTTTTTTCAGTTTTCGACGAATTTCATTAAACTTGGTACACAAACTATAAAATTTGTCAATTATAATTTTGAGAACTGGAGTAAGAGAAAGTTGTGTGAGTGTTTCACACCAGATTTTCACTTTTCCAATGTTCATTCAAGTTTAAAAAAAGATCGTAATAATCATTTTCGAGAAAACTCTAAATAACCTCAAAAACTTGATCTGTAAAGTTACACTTCCGGTTTACCAGATTTCTATCAAATTTGGAATTCTATCAATGATTCTAATTGTGTATTTATATTAATGGCGAAAAAAGTGAACAAATCATTCCATTCGCTTTCTGTCGATTTTTCTTTGCTGAGATATTGTCTTACAATACACACTTCCGCACACTGTCTGCAAACAGAAATGCCCATCATTTTTATTTGAAATATTTTTCTAGGAAAGTTGAATTTTTTTAGGGGGTTCCGGGGGGGGGGCAGTAGCGTATTTCTAAAGTACCATTTCAGTTGACGGTTGAAAATCGGTAGTGCGATTTTTATAAAATAGATTCGAAACCGGCTGCATAGATAGAAACGTATCACATGTATTTCAAATTTTTCCGACAAAAAAGTCTGGTGTGAAACACTCACACAACAACTTTCTCTTACTCTAGTTTTCAAAATTGTAATTGACAAATTTTATAGTTTGTGTACCAAATTTGATGAAATTCGTTGGAGTTCGTCGAAAACTTGAAAAAAATGTCCAGTAACAGCGCACTTCCGGTTTACTTATTTCCTTGAAACTCGGCAATTTTAGCCATCTATTTATTTCTAATTAGTTTTGTTTGAATGTTAGAATTCTATGATCAACTATGACAGCACTTAGAGGAAAACCTAATCTCCCAAAAGTGCCCTTAAATGAATTTTTCCAGAGAAATGTTTTTAAATAAAAGTTGTACATCTTTGTATGTGTAGTTGATATACTAAGTTTGAAGAAAATCGTTGTAGCCATTTTCGAGAAAATTGCAAAAAAATTGAAAAAAAAACATTCAATAAAGTGGTAACTTCCGGTCAAGGAATTTTGACCGTTGACCTACTGTCGGATCCCATGGTGACACCCAAACGGAATATCAAGTTTCAAGTTTCTACGATTTTTCGTTTTTTATCTATGCTGTTCACATACATACATACACACACATAGACCATTTTCTAAAGACCACTTTTTTGGACTCAGGGGACCTCAAAACGGATATTTCCGGTGAAAACTGGATATCGAAAATTTGGCACGATTACAATACTTCCTCTTACTAGGAGTAAGAGAACGTACAAAAAAAAATTGATTTTATCTAAAGTAATTGGTGTTAGATTTAAATTGATACTGCATAAGCTTTGTTGGTTTTGTCAGAGGGGCGCGCCACTCTAAATCCGCTCAAGTATATATGTAATTATAATGCAACAAGCATTCATTCCTAAGTTTAAAGAAAATCGTAACCCGTTTTCAAGAAAATTCCCCCCCCAAAATTCTAAATCCTAATCTGTAAAATCACAACTTACGGTAACTCTTTTTCTAGAATTTGGTATAATGTTTTAAAGTGTGCTAATTATTTTGTAAGTTGTTGAAACCATAAAGGAAAAGCTGAACGCTTTTGACCCGTGCGTTGCTTTACTGAACGGTTTTTTTTTTTTTTTTGGTTGTTGTGGTAGTTATAAAATATCGTTTTTTGATTAGTGGGGAGTGTTGTATTTTTTTTTTTATTATTATGAATGGAATCTGCCGGTTGTTGCATAAGTTTAAATGAATGAAATTGTAAAGGAAGGGAATTAATGTTTCTGTTTTAATTTTATATAACTATTTCTTCAAAAAAAGAAGTTTTTTTTTAACTAGGGGGTTGGGCGACATAAAGTACAAAATAAAATAAAAAATTAAAATTAAGATTGAGAAGTGTCCATTTATTTTGTAAAACGACTATACTAGCGAGGCCACATGTTCACTACATCAGTTTGCTTTATGGTGGGGATTTGTGTTACGTTTCACTTAGTGGTGGGAGTAAACGAGCGTAGCAGAATTCTGTTAACTTTTTGAAAGAGAACTTCATTAAGTTATTAAAACTACAAAAATTATTTTTTTTACTTTTTTTTTTGTTTAATTTATTTAAAAAATATAGAAAACAATAGAAATTTTATAAAGTTATAACAGTATATAACCTTTCCCAGTGATACCAAAACTGATTATTTCTTATTTAAAAACTGCAATCCCCACCAAAGAGTACCTGTATTAATACAACAGATTCCCCCACTATGGCGTATTACTACTTTATATTTTTTTTTGCCTTGTCTTGTTTTTCTATCTTTATCTTATTTCTATCTTCCTTTCTTTTTAATTTTGTTTTTTTGTTTTCTTTTTTTTTTATTCCTAATACAATACTCCCCATTCAGTACTAAGATTCATTCATAAACTGTCTCTTCTCGTATTGAGACTTAGATGTAGTGAAGGAGTACACAAATTTTGGAATAGTTTAGTTTTTTTTTCAATTAAATTTATTTATCAATTTTTCGTTTATTTATTATTTTATTAGTGCTCTAGTGTTTTTTTTATTCACCCAAACAAAAGGAAATATTCTTAAAAAAATATATAAAACAAGACAAACTCAAAAAAAAAGTTATCAGTGTTTTGAAAATGTGAAATTTAAACTATTTTATTTTCAGTTTCTACTTGTTTCACAACTTTTGTGTGGTGAACAACCTTTTTTTTTTTTTAAAAAAAAAAGAAGTAACTATTTACTTTTTTTTATTATTTAAAACATAAAAAAAAAATCAAAAAAATATACAGTGATGGTTTTACAACAAGTACCAGATCTTGAGAAGTCTGCTGGTCCCAAACAAGGAAAACCAATAAATATGAAAAAAAATAAAGTATTGGTAAGTGAATTTAATAATTAATTAAGTTGTTGCCTTAATTAAAAAAAGTGTGTGTGTTGGGGGGGATTATAAGCAAAACCCTGTGGGCAGCCTAACCGCCAAAAATAAATTTTTCAAGTTTTTTTTTTTTTAATTGACATCGGCAATAGTTCTAATTAAAAACAACTTTGTCCAAATTCCACTTACCAATTTTGAATTTTTTTTTAGAATTATAGCTAAAAATCTATTCTATAAGTGAGCTAATTTTGGGAAAAATAGCTATAATAGTTTTTGAGTTATTCAAATTTGAAGCTGACATAGAAAATTTTATTCATTCTGGTTTATCTTCATTAAGAGCACCACATTGGATCCTTAATATCTTTGTTCAAAATCCATCTATAAATATGAAATTTTGAAGCACTAAAGATAAAGGTCTGTTCCAGAAGTGAGCAAATTTTGGACAATATAACTATAATAGTTTTTGAGTTATTCAAATTTGAAGTTGACATATAGAATTTTATGTCATTCTGTTTTATCTTCATTAAGAGCACCAAATTGAATCCTTAGTATCTTTGTTCCAAACCCAACTATAAATCTGAAATTTTTAAGCATTAAAGACGTCTAGTCTATAAGTGAGCAAAGTTTGGACAATATAACTAATAGTTTTTGAGTTATTCAAATTTAAAGTTGAACTATACTAATATTTCCCCCTTCATCATAGTTCAACTTTGATGCTTAACATGATTGTATCAGTTCCACCTATAAATCTGAAACTTCGATGTATTATAGCAAAATATCTATTATATATGTGAGCTAATTATGATCAGTATAGCTGCAGTAGTTTTTGAGTTATTCAAAATTTTAAGTTGATACGTAGAATTTTGCCAATCATAGGGTCACCTTTATTAAGGACCAATTTTGATGCTCAATATCTATGTTTCAACTGTATCTATAAATCTGAGATTTTGCAGCTTTATAGTTAAATATCTATTCTATTGAACTAAGTATGAACATTATAGCTTCAATAGTTTTTGAATGATTCAAATTTGAAACTGAGATATAGAATTTTGGCAACTTCCTTCTTTAGTATCCAAATTTGATGCTTAATATCTTTCTTCCAATTCTACTTATAAACCTGAAATTTTGAAGAATTATAGCGAACGATCTATTCTGTAAGTGGGCTAATTGCGAACTATTCAGCTGCAGTAGTTTTTGAGTTATTTAAATTTGAAACTGAGATGTAGAATTTTTTGACAATTTCTTTCATTTAGAGCCCAAATTTGATGCTTAAATATCTTTCTACCAATTCTATCTATAAATCTGAAATTTTGAAGAATTATAGCGAAAGATCTATTCTGTGAGTGAGCTAATTGTGAACAACCTAGCTGCAATAGTTTATGAGTTTTTTAAATTTGAAACTGAGGTGTAGAATTTTTTGGCGACTTCCTTCATTTAGAGTCCAACTTTTGATGCTTAATATCTATATATAAATTGATATTAATTAATTTATAAACTGATATTAATTAAATTTCTATTCTTTATAAGCAAAATATGGAAATTATAGTTTGCAATAATTCTAAATTCTACAAAGATAAAACTTGAGATGTAGAATTTGGCAACTATTAAAACTACCTTCATCAAATGCTTAATTTATGAAATCGAAGTATAATTATCTTTAAAATAATTATAAATTATGAACTTTTACAGTATTTTTAGCTAATGTTTTATTTTATAAATAAATTACGGACATTTTTATAGATGCTATAGTTTTTGAGTTATTCAAATTTATAAACTAAATGGAGAATTTGGCCATTTTTTTAGGTTAGGTATCTTTTTTTACTTTCCCTTACTCCTAGTTTTTTTTTAGTGCCCAAATTTGGATGCTTTAATATATTTGTTTTAATTTCACCTGTAAATCAAAATTCTTTTTCTGGGGGGGGGATAAAAAAATTCTATTCTTTAAGTAAGCTAAATATGTATGTACAATTTTCATCTAAATATGTATGTTTTCGAGTATTATGAAGTTGAAATTGAGATTTGATTGACACTTCAATTTGGTTTACCATCAATTTGATTCAATTTTTAAGCCATAATAACTTTGTTACAATTTTAATATTATAAATGAAACGCTTTTGTTAAATTTATAGATCAATATCAATTCTATAGATGAATTTGTTTTATAACCACACTTCAAGGATGAAACTGCTTACCTATATTATCGAAAATAATCCATTTTTATTTTTATTTTAGTAATAAAATTATACAACTGGACAAATTTGTTATATTTAAAATAAATAAATAAAAATATGCACTTTTAATAGTTTTTAAGTAAGTAAACGGGCACAGGTATAAAACATGAATAGATTTTTAGGGAACAGGTGTGTTTTATACCATTTGTAGGCGGTTTAGGTTTTTTATTTCTTAATATTTCTTTTACCAAAAATTAATACTTAAAAAAACATAGAAAATATTATAGAAATAGCCTAAATTAGTCTTTTTTTCTAGATTTTTTTATTATAGCTATAAAATATTTTTTTAAGCTATTATACTTATTTATTACTTTTTTGCTTTCTTTTTATTCATTCTACTAAGTGGAAGTCATAGTAAATGTGTCATTATTTTCGTATAACGAGTTTTTCTAACCGAAAATACACGTTTTGAAGTTCCCTAAAAAGTGTTGTAAGTCGTAGAAAAGTTTAAACTTGATATTCCATTTTAGGGTAATCACCATGGCGATCTCCGACAGTAGGTGGTTATCTAGTCAAAATTCCTCAACCGGAAATGTACCACTTTACTGAATGTTTTTTTTTGATGTTATACGAAGTTCCCAAGAAAAAAAATCGTTGGAGTAGTTAGGTTAGAGTATTAGCTTCCGAGGATTATTCATCATATTCTGAGATATATTTTGTCCACATACAAAATACGTACATATTTATTCAGAACTCCCTTAGAAGGGAGGGGAATAGCTAAGTGGTTAGCGTACCCTTCCACGCGGAGGACCCGGATTCGAGTCCAGCTGTGCTGCCCTTACAAATTTTTTTCTTCTTAGGAACCTCTACAGCTCACTATTCGGTGATGGACGTGTTTGTCTGTAACGAGAGAACACTATCCCGGAGGCCGGCAGTGCACTGAGAAGGCTTCGGGCGCCAATACTTTAATAAAAGTAATTCCAGCACTCCTAACGCACCCAAAACCTATATCCCATTATCTTGGTACAAAGTCTTTTGCGTTTTTTTGGCTGCTTTTACTTTTTTAATGAATAAAATAGAAAAATAAAGGTTTACCAGGTTATTCTTCATGGTATAAATTACATTGTTATTAATTACTTCAACCTATTTTTGTACCAATAATTCAATTCACTTTTTTTGGTATTACGATGTTTCTTTGGATGTGATGAATTCAATACAACAAGCTACACACATACAGAGCTACAAAACGTTTATTTGAGACATTTCTCCCGGTAAATTCATTTTTTTTCTCCATAAAAAATGCTGACAGTTTTTTTAAACACAACCGTTTACAGTAAGAGAAAGTTGTGTGTGGTATTGCACACCTGTAACAATTATTTTCGTGTAAAATTGGAAGGGGGGATAATATATATATATATATATATAGAATTTCATTATTTTGTATGGAATACCGGGTCAGTGATTCTCCATGAGAAATAACTTGAGCCACCTGTTTTCGGGCACCACCTGTTGCGTTAATCTGGGGTTCAGTACAATATACATACTACGCACACACACACACACACACACACCCACCATATATATATATATATATATTAATGATTTATATAATCGTGACCCCTATTAAATCTTATAAATCAACCAATAAAAGTCTATTACAATGTTATATATGATATATATGTGTGTGTGTGTGTGTGTGTTGGTGTGTGTGTGTGTGTGTGTATGGGCAAATTACGAACTCAGGTATTTTATAGAAATGCCTAGGCCTTTTCATACATACCTAGCTACTTTAAGCAAAGTAAGAAATATTATTTTTTTTTTTCTTACGCCAAGTTTTAGGGGAGTTCTCCTAACAGTGTTCTAGCAGCCCAGTACAGTTGTGATCTACGGCGCCATTCCGAGACGCCTGGGTTTTGTACTATATTAATTTTGCGGCAGACCAATAGATGGTCCTTGTCCATTTTCTCGCCACTGTTGCAGAGGAGACAACCGGGAGAGTCTTTAATCCCAATTCGGTGGAGGTGACTTTGAAGATAGTCATGTCCTGTTGCCAATCTGAAGTTGGCTACAAATTCATTTCGCGGCAGGTCTGCTGGAATCGCCTCTCTCCTATGGTCATTAGCGCCCGGAGCCTTCACAGTGCACTGCCGGCCTCTGGACAGTGTTCTCTCGTTACGGACAAACTACTGTCCATCACCGGACAGAGAGTTGTAGAGGCTCTTAGGAAGAGAAAATCTAAGGGCAACATGCTGGATTCGAACCCGGGACCTCCGCGTTGCTAGTCCATCGCGCTACCACTGAGCTAATCCCTCCCTTCTCGTTATTGTGGTTGGTTCCGCAGAGCTGGAAAGCATCAAAGATAGCCTGATTCTTTTTGTGGTTATTGACCGGTTTCGAGCGTTCGCCCATCATCAGGATGTTTTCGTCAAACAGTATAATAACACAGACTCGCACAGAGTAAATACAGTTGATACACTGGATTTGCTCTGTGCAAGTTTGTTATTACACTGTTTGACAAAAACATCCTTGATGGTGGGCGAACGCCCGAAACCAGTCGATAACCACAAAAAGAAGCAGGCTATCACGGAAAATATTTCTGATGCCTTCCTTCTCCCTTGGTTTTCGCCAGTTAATTAGGGTCGGAGACCCCTAGTTTGTGTACTGTGCTTGTCCTTGTCTTTAAAGTGTAGAATGTATGTAGTTTAAGTTTATTGTATACTGTTCTGACGAAATGCATAGAGTACTGAGCTGTGGTAATCCGTGGGGTCGCTACATCCCAAGTAACTGCATGCAACACACATACCCCTTGCGGGCAATCTAAGGGTAGCACAGCTGGACACGAACTCGGGTTCTCCGAGTGGGAGTCCAGTACGCTAAGTTACTTGGCTATTTATTCTCTTCCGTAATATTCTTTTTTATTTCATACTTCGGCTAAGTATTTCTATACATTGCCTAGGCATTCTGTAGAATGTTTACGTCATCTTACGCAAAGTATAGAATGACTTAGAAACTATATCTATCAATGGCTATATAATATAATTATGGTCTAAGTTATTGCTGCTAAATTTTACCGAAGGAAATCCTACTAATAATTGTGGACCATTTTGCAGAATGATTTTATTAGTAATTCCAGATATCATCACATTATATGAGTTTCTTTCAAGATCTATAAATTCTTTTATGTAAATAATAATTATTGGTGCAATTACATGGATTTAAGTTTTAAGGCTTATTTTTTTTTATTCTTTCGCGTACTATGTTAAACCCATCTATCTTGCCCACTTAGCCGCACATCCTCTACCCCCCCACACACACCCACCCATGGCTGCGGCCATATAAGTGGAAGAACTGTGATGATGGAGTTAGAGAAACGGTGTATCCACAACGGTGTTAGGGAAAGTAACGATGTTAGTGTCCCTGTTTCGCTGGTACTAGGTTTCGTGTATTTGGGAGGACACCAATCTCGCAGGATTGCCTGGGTGAGTTGGAGTTGAAGGATGTCTTGGGATATTGCAATTGACCGGTAGACCTACCGGGGGAGATTAATTACGGAGATGAATTGGGGGGGGATAAAAGCCATAAAAGCTTAGGTCCCAAGCCAATAGGCACTCAGTTTCAATAATAATAATAATCATGAAAGAATCAAGGGGATCCAAAACAAATCGTTTCGACAATACTATGTTCCTCAGTTTCTGACCATTTTTGGCTCCGTTGTAAAAATCTTACACCGTAATTGTAAACATACTGCGTTTTATTTTTTTTTTTTACGGAGGTAGTAGCGGCCCCTAAAAGTTACATTAGACGCGATTATAATACTTTCACTTACAGCGGTAAGAAAAAAAATCAGGGTTGTAGTAATTTTGAAACTTGAAATCATATCTTATTTTTACCATAAATAGAATTAACGCTGTACAATTATTGTGCGAACTCAATTGAATAACTTCAAAATAAATACGATGCATCATCGAAAAAATGCTTTTTATTACTGGGCACGGGTTTTTTGCATAGCAATCAATTTCTTATTAGTTAATATTATGATATATATAATCATATATTATATATTTCTTTATATATAGATATATTATATTAGATTTAGAATCATTGATATTTTAAGCCTTAATACTTACAAAAAAAAAAAAAAAAAATGGGTACTGAAACACTCACACAACATTCTCTTATTACAATGGTTACAAATTCTTTCCGATAAATTTGAGAAAATCGGTAACTAAAAAAAAAATGGTTCAGGTAAAAAATTACTTCCGTTAACAAATTTTTTTTTTTTTCCTTTGAAACTCGATTTTTTTTTTTGCTTGTCTTTTACTACTTACCTAGTAGGAAAGTCTTGTAAATCGTGTCAATTTCGATATAAAGTTTTAAACAACGAAATATCCGTTTTGAGGTCCCCTGAGTCCAAAAAAAGTGGTTTTTAGAAAAATGGTCTGTGTGTATGTATATATGTGAACAGCATAGCTCAAAAACGAGAAACCATAGAAAGTTGAAAGTTGATATTTCGTTTAGGTATCACCATGGGATTTGACATACCTTATCTGTCAAAATGCCTCAACCGGAAGTACCACTTTACTAGTTGGTTTATTTACTTTTTTGCGATTTCCTCAAAAATGGCTCCGACGATTTTCTTTAAACTTGTTATATCAACTAAACATACAAAGTCGTACAACTTTTATTTAAAACATTTCTTTGAGAAAATTCATTTAAGGATTTAAGGGAGGGGGGGTATGTTTTTCTCTAAAATTGCTATCATAAGTTGATTATACAATTCTATCAACTAAACAAAAATAATTAGAAATAAACAGATTGGCCAATTTTCCGAGTTTCAAGAAAATTAATAAACCGGAAGTGTGCTTTTACTGAACTTTTTTTTTTCAGTTTTCGACGAATGTCATTAAATTTGGTACACAAACTGTAAAATTTGTCAGTTGTAATTGAATAATTCTATAATGAACTATGATAGCATTTTAAAATGACATTATATATGTAGGTAATGACTTGATGTGAGATTCATAGTGTGTGTTGTCTGTATGGAATAATTCAGATTACTTCGAGGCTAGGTAAGTGACTAGGGTGATTGGTTCACGGTGTGTTGTTTCTAGGAAACCAGATCTTTAAAATATAAATTGATTGATTTATCATAATATTTTACTTATTTTTGTGCAAAATTAATAATTTATTGTTTATAATTCTATAAAATCCTAGTAGTTTTAAAATTATCTGTTATTAGTCACCGCATTATCTTATAATAAACAAATTTAGAATTATTAAGATATCATATTTAATTATTTTTAATGAGATAACAAACTCTATGGATATTCTTTAATTAACAAATTATTTTGTGAACTTAATATTTAATTAATTGTTTCAATTTATCTTTCTCTAACCTTAGGATGATTGTAAGTCAGTTTGCTTTAAAATCGGTGTGAAACACTCACACAATTGGTGTACTGATAAAATACCTAACCCCCAGATATTTTGAAGTTTAGTAACAAAAATTTCCATAGAACTACTAATTTTTTTGAAGTTAATCTTTTTTATGCTTTCTGCAAATGTCAAAACTACCCGGTTAATGTAGTGATACTTAGACGAAAGCAAAGCGCGAGAAAGTAAAAAAAAAATCTGGTGTGAAACACTCACACAACTTATTATTATTATTTATTATTTGTCTGTGGGGAGGGACCAAACCCTACCCTATCCAAAGCCCCACTGGGCCCATATAGTTACCCCAAGAAAAACAACAAACCGGTTTAGAACAAAAGTCCAGACCCGGATCTAATCCATCTAAGGTTCACCGCAGTCCGAATAAATCGGACAGTAACCTTAAGCGGAAATTGTCTAAGCTCTTCACAGACATCCTGTTCCGACCAAAGGTCCTGAACCACACACAACACACACAACTTTCTCTTACTCCAATTCTCAAAATTAAAATTGACAAATTTTGGTGATTGTGTTACCATATTTAATGAAATATGTTGAAAACTGAAAAAAACTGTTCAATGAAAGCGTACTTCCGGTTTACAAATTTTTTTTGAAACTCAGAATTCTGGCCATTTATTTATTTCTAATTAATTTTGCATGGATGATAGAATTGTATAATAGACTTGATAGCACTTTAGAGAAAAACATAACCCCCCTACCCCTAAAAGTGCCCTTACATGAATTTTCCCAGAGAAATGTTTGAAATAAAAGTTCTAGATCTTTGTATGTGTAGTTTATATAAGGAAGTTTCGAGAAAATCGTCGGAGTCATTTTTGAGAAAATCAAAAAAAAAAAAAACTTGAAAAGTTGTACTTCCGGTGAAGGAATTTTGACAGATAACGCACTGTCAGATCCCATGTTGATGCCTAAAGGGAATATCAAGTTTCAACTTTCTACGGTTTTTCGTTTTTGAGCTATGCCGTTTACCCACACACACACACACACACACACACACACATATATATATATAATTGGCTAAGAACCACTATTTTGGACTCAGGAGACCTCAAAACGGATATTTCCGGTGAAAACTCGATATCGAAAATTTGCCACGATTACAATAGTGCCTCCTACTAGGAGTAAGAGAAAGTAAAATTGATTTTATTGGGGTATTTGGGGGTGGGGTGAGATTAACTTCTTGATTAAATTGTATTAATTAGATTAAGAGAAAGTTGTGTGAGTGTTTCATGCCAGGTTTTTCCTTGCCCCGCGCCCCCTTGTAAATGATTTGAATTTTTGTCTGCCTGTAGAGGTGGCTGGGTGAGGTGCAATACATTAGTTGCTTGGGAACATGTGTCTGGATTTAAACAAACCTGAAGTGTGGTGCCTTCCCCTGGCCTAGGTCTAGTTACTTAAATAAACTCTAGGACCTTTCTAGATGTAACTTTACTAGCTATCTAGGATTCCTTATTTACTTCTATTATCTATTTTATTCAATTCCATAAAATTTCTTACTATATACTATTTACTTTCACTCTACAACTAGTTACACTCAACACTATTGCGATCTCTTCAGAATTTTTCCATATTTAGTTTTCACCGGAAATATATGTTTCAAGGAAGTCCCCTGAGTTCGAAAATAAATACCTTGTGTGCAAACACTCGCACCACACCTTCTCTTACAATTCAATGAAAAAAATTTTTCTCACCCCATAATTATCCTTCTAAAATCAAAAATTGTTTTTTTCTCAGTAATGGTTCCACTAACAGAATGGTACATTTCTACCAATGTAGCAAATATTTAGCAAATTTAAAACTAATCGCTGTAGCCAATTTCGGAAAAAATACCCCCCCCCCCAACTATTCTGTAAAAATCGCACTTCCAATTAACCGATTTTCTTCAAATTCGGAATTTCAAAAACACATATAATTCTAATTAATATTATTTAGTTGACAGAATAAAATTCTGAATAATTCAGTATAAAAAACCGAAATAGCACTTTAGAGGAAAACCTAATCCAACCCCCCCTCTCCCAAAAGTGCCCTTAAATGCATTTTCCCAGAGAAATGTTTCAAATAAAAATTGTAGATCTTAGTATGTGTAATTCATACAAGTTTGAAATAATTTTTTGAGAAAATCGCAAAAAAAGTAAAAAAAAAAAAATCCGGTAAGTGGTACTTCCGGCTGAGGAATTTTCGACAGATAACTCACTGTCCGGATCCCTAATGGCGATACCTAAACGGGAATATCAAGTTTAAACTTTCTCAAGATTTTTCGATTTTTGAGGCTATGCTATTCACAATACATACATAC
This sequence comes from Triatoma infestans, assembly GCA_011037195.1. NCBI lineage: Eukaryota > Metazoa > Arthropoda > Insecta > Hemiptera > Reduviidae > Triatoma > Triatoma infestans. Next base: position 27,987 of record JAAEAF010006645.1, read on the forward strand.
ACACAGATACACAGATCATATTCTCTAAACACTTTTTTTTTGGACTCAGGGGACCTTAAAATGGAGATTTCCGGTAAAAACTTGATTTCTGAAAAGTTGACACGATTACAATACTTCCTCTATTACTGGGTAGTAGTGGAAGTACGTAAACATCGCGGAAAACTTCCAAAAAAAAAGAAAATTGTTCAGTAAACATGCACTTACTGACCGGAAATGCCGGAAGTTTGACAACCGATTTTCATATCATACCACGAAATTTTTGCCAACATATTTATTTATTGAATATGTGGATGAGTTCCGCACTGCTGGATAATATCTGGTATTTTATCCGTCTTTAGCATGGATGTTCATTTTTTCCTGACCGCTTTCGAATTTTCATCCATCGTCAGAGTAAATTCACCAAGTTCGTGTAGAGAGTTCACTGCAAAGTAATTGTTTCTGTTACACTCGACACTTGTTGGTTTGTTGGTTGTGTATATGTGGGAAGGTTATATGGTTAGTTACATAACTTGGTGAATTTGCTCTGACGATGGATGAAAATCCGAAACCGATCAGGAACAAAATGAATATACATGCTACAACGGATAAAATACCAGATATTTAATTCTAATTAATATTATATGCACTTAGATTTTTTTCTTCCTAGAAGCTCTACAGCTCACTGCCCGGTGATGGACAGTGTTGTCTGTGATGAGAGAACCTGTCCGGAGGCCGGCAGTGCACTTAAAAGGCTCCGGGTGCCGATGACCATAGATGTTGACGGGCCTTTAATCTTTTTTAAAAAAAACCTCTATCAGGTTGAGATCCCTGAGGAATCCTAATAACCTGATGGGCTCTAGGGAATGGTATATTCCCCTCCTCCTCATGGTAATTACCCAGGTCCTTCAATTTTCACTGGGTAGCAGCCTCGCAGTCCGATTTAGGAGATGTAATGAAGTCTCCTCCATCTCCCCGTAGAATCTGCGCATGTGTTTGTCAAATCTCCGAAACCCAACTTCATCACGTATCCTCTGAGTCGAAGAATACCCCATGAGAAAACCCGTAAAAACGCGGTGTTTGTTCCTTATTGAGGCCGATGCAGGCCACAGATTCTCCGTTTGGTTATAATTTCCCAGGCAGATATCTTGGCCTGCCCCGCAGTTGGGGGAAGAAGTTCCAGAGTTGGAGACTAGGGGTAATGTTATTTAAGGGGGCTTTTTTGGGGGTAATGGTAGGGTTATGTTTTCCTCTAAAGTGCTATCTACGATCTATTGTGCTATGCCCCCGGCACCTTCATCAGGTTAAGATCCCTAAGGAATCCCAAATAACATACGGGCTCTAGGGAGGATATATTCCCCTCCTCCTCCAACTCCTGGAAAACTACCCAGATCCTTTCTCGGTGATAGACTCGCAGTCCGTTTTTTTTTGTTTTTTTTTTTTTGAAGGGGAGCCAATGCACTGCGACCTTTCGATCTATTTGTGCTAATGCCCCCTAGGTGCTGGCAGCCTGTTTACACACAGCACCATAAAATGTTCAACCAAATGATACGTTCTACAAAACCTTCATCAGGTTAAGATTCCTGAGGAGCCCTCATCTAATATACATCCCCCACCTCCACCTGGTAGCTATCCAGGTTCTTGAATCTTCTCTGAGCGGCAGCCTCGCAGTATGTAAGGAGATGTAATTGGAGTTTCCTCCAGCTCCCCACAGAGCACTACATGAGCTGTCACTTTCCAAACTCAGCTTCACCAGGTGTCCTCTAAGTCGGCAATGCCCCGTAAGGAAACCCGTAAGAACGCGGAGCTCAGCCGATGCTGGCCTCCGATCTCCGTTGGTTATAATTTCCCAGGCTGCTCTTGGCCTACCGCAAACCGGGGAGGGAGAGTACTCGCTTCCTCCTCCTTCCTAAGTTCTTCCAAGAGAAGAAACTGGTCGCTGACCAAAAATGGTACTTTAGTGTAAAACATTACGCTATTGTCCCTCCCTTCCCCAGAAACCCCCGAAAAAATTAGATTTATTCGGGGAAAATGTTACAAAAATAATAGTGCTAGATATTTCTTAGGAGTTTTCGCAAGAAAATCTTGAAAAATTGAAGAAGAAGAAATGAAGTTATACTTTCAGTTTTATAGATTTTGGCCGAAACCTTAGTGTTATTGAAGAAAATTAATAAACCGGAAGTGCGTTTTTTTTTTACTGAAGTTTTTTTTTGGTTGTGGTTGGTACTGTAGAGCTGGATAGCATCAGAGATATTTTTCCCGTGATAGCCTGCTTCTTTTTGTGAGTCATCGGTCGGTTTCCGGGCATTCGCCCATCATCAGGATGCTTTTTGTCAAAACAGTGTGATAACATAGATTTATTCGATGCAAATCACAGTTTTCTTCCCGGATAAAAAACATTGACGGAATTTCAGTTTTTTTTTTTTAAATTTGGTGGTACACTTAACTATAAAAGTTTGTCAAAATTACAATTTTGTATAAATTGCAATAAAAAAATTGTAAAGGGGTGTTGTAATGTTGTAAAAGATTGGGATAATTTCCAATTATTTTATGGTACTTGATAATTTTTATACGATATTAATAAATTAGATTTGTTTTTAAAAAATTAGGATTCTTAAAAGTGAGACAACATGTCGCCATTGCATGTGTCACAAACAAATTCTCGTTACATACTTTTGTAGCTTATCATAAAGTAAATAACCTTATATAAATATGAGGCAAAATATACTACCTCAAGTAGGTAGGTAGATTAAATATTATTCAACACATTATTAAAGTAACACACAAATTAAAAATATTAATAATAAAAAAAATCTGGTGTGAAACACTCACACAACTTTCTCTTACTTTAATTAATAGAATTTAATTAAGAAATTTTTCTTTAAAATTGGAATTTTTACATTGTTTATTTGGGCTGACTATAAAAATGATGGTGTGGATTTTTACTTGTACGCTTGAGTGGCCTAATTGAAAATTTAACTAACCGACAGCTAATAACCTTAAAAATTCTATGGCGCAACAGCCCATGAAGGGCCAGTCTTGCCAGACGGCGATTTGAATGGGAGGTGGTAAACACGCCGCAGTTCTCACGCCATTTAGTTCCGGCCTTCGCTACCTAGGGCGCTACTAACTGTAGCTTCCCACTTTTTATCTCGATGCTGGGTCAACACCGACTTCGCCCACACGGGAATCGAACCCTGAATTTTCGCATGAAAGGCGAGTGCGAGCGCTAACCACTAGAACAACGCGTGAAAACAACCGACAGCTAATACTTTTCAGAAATCAATTTTTTTTTTGCTTTGTAATCTTTGTACAGACCTTGAAGAAGGCAATAAATTTGCTGAAACTTCGGTGAAAAAAAGAAAAGAAAGTCAAATACAGCTTTTGCTAAGTTTTTAATTAGAGTTTATAATCAGTTACAACTAGAGAACACAAGTTTTAATGTAGACCTATTAAAAGACCCCCCAGCATCAAGGAAATGTATGAAAATAGATTAAATGCAGATATGGGCGACGCCTTTACAGCCAGCTCAGAGGAAATTTACTTGTATTTGATGGGCAAAGTAAAGAAAATAGCTAAGGAAGTGCTGGGGAGGAGAGTAAGATATGAAAATAAGAACAAGTGGGTGAGTCAGAATATTTTGGAAGAAGTAGAAAGGAGAAGGAGAGCGCACAGGAAATGGCTGGTTCCAAGACGGAAACAGATAGAAAGGAATATGTGAACATCAAGAAGGATTTAAATAAGCAAATAAGAGCTCGGAAAAATGAAGAATGGGAAAGAACCTGCGCTGGGATTAACAGTCGACTAGGATTTAGCCAATCAAAGGAAGCTTGGAAGGTGTTAATGAATTTAAGAGATAACACAAAAAGTAAAATTAGTATAGAGCTCATCAGAATGGAGGAATGGCATGAATATTTCAATAGGTTGCTAAAGGAAGACAGAACTCAGTTTAGGTGGAAGATACACCAATAGAGCCCCATGAAAGTACAATTTTGAGAGCGACTGAGGAGGAGGTGAGAGAGCTAGTAAAACAAGGAAAAAATGGGAAATCGCCGGGTCCTGGTATAAAACATATGGAGCTATTGAAATATGGGGGCAATAAGGTTAATATCCTGCTGACAAAATTGATTAATGCTATATTTAAGGGAGAAAACATTCCGCAAGAAATGAAAGTAGGACATCTTATACCAATTTTTAAGAGGGAGATCGGAAGTTTTGTACGAATTATAGGGGAATCTGTGTCGTCAATTCTGTTATGAAAGTTTTCAGCCGGCTGATTAAGGAGCTTTTGGAGTACGAGTTTAAGACCTCTGAAATTCAGTATGGGTACACAGCTGGTAGATCTTGCATTGATCAAATCTTTACCCTCCGACATCTGTTAGAGAAGCGTCGTGATAAAGACATCCCCACCGAGTTGCTTTTCATAGACCTTAAAAAGGCTTATGACAGCGTACCTAGGTCGCTGCTTTGGCGCGCTCTTCAAGCATCTGGGATCAGTGAATCTGTAATCCGCTTTATAAAGAAGATCTATGAAGAGAATAGATGCGCGGTAAGAGTGGGCTCGAGGATCTCTGAAGACTTTACCACAAGCAAAAGACTTCTTCAAGGTTGTTGCATGTCGCCGGTCCTCTTCAAGATTTATCTCGACATGAGTTTGAAAGAGTGGACTTGGAAGTGTAGCGAAATGGGAATCCAAACCGTAGAAAGACTATATCTCTCTAACCTACTCTTCGCTGACGATCAGGTTCTGATTGCACAAGATGAAGATATAAATTATATGTTGAGGAGGCTAAAGGAAGAATATGCAAAGTGGGGTTTGGAAATTAACTTAGAGAAAATTGAATACATGACGGCAATCCCTGATAACGAATGTATGATCGGGGGCCACAGATTGAGAAAAGTGCTGAATTTCAAGTTCTTTGATTCCTATCTCCAAGTGGATGGCGCGTCGGATCTGGATATAGAAAAACGAGAGACCAGTGCGAGGAAAGCTATTGGAATGTTGAACCCTACCTTAAGGAGCAGCAATGTCCAGATGAGACCAAGCATCTAATATACGATTCAATAGTCCAGAGCATGCGGAAACCTGGACTATTAGCAAGAAATTCCAGAAAAATATAGCTGCGACAGAAATGGATTTTTGGAGACGGCGGCCAGGAAATCTCGCACTGAAAGAAGAAGAAATTCTGAAATAAGAAGAATTGCAGAAAGAGAAAAATCAGTGCTAGAAGAGATCGATCGCAGGAAACTTGCTTGGTTCGGCCATCTGAAGAGAATACCAGAGAGCAGAGAACCCAAAGCAGTGCTAGAATGGAACCCACCAGGCCGACGGAAAAGAGGCAGACCCAGAAATAACTGGAGGATTGGAGTGGAATCGGTAATGACTGGGAAGGGACTCTGCGAAGAGGATGCAATGGATAGGGACAAATGGAAGCGCAATATTGAGGTATGATTGGTCTGTATAGTCGTAAGACATAAAGTGAATGGGAGAACACATGTAGTTGAAGCATTTGGTGTGAGGGATCCTCATACTTGAGGAAAACTTCTAAATAAATAAATCAGTTACAGAAATCACCTTATCAATCGCCATCGTAGTTGGTTCTTGAACCATTTTAATGGCTGAAAATGTTTGCCCATATCTGCCTGCATGTTGTTCCAAAACGATACACAGAATAACTTTTAAGTGAATTTTGTATATTATTAAGGAACGTCTAGGTTTTTTTTACTTTCTCTTATTCCTGCTAGTATGACCGTAAGTGGTATCTGTTATATGCAGTTATTTCAGCTCAATCCTCCATGCACTTCGTCAGCAACAATACACAATACACTTAAACTACATACATTCTATATTTTACGGACAAGAACAAACACAGTGTACATAAACTAGGGTCTTCGTCTCTATTAATTGGCGTAAGAGATTAGCTCAATGGTAGCGCGCGGGACTAGCAACGCGGAGGTCCGCTTGCACGCTGTCCTTAGATTTTTCTCTTCCTAGGAGCCTCTACAGCTCACTGGGGTTAGGCAGTGTTGTCTGTGTAGCTAGAGAACACTGCTTCGGAGGCGGCAGTGCATTGAGAAGCCTCCCTGGGGAGGGGCACAATAGATCTTTCAGGTCGCAATGCAATAATCCCCTACACAATCCTCTCCTAATAAACAGGAATCATTGTATCGTCGTGTCAATATTTTTGAAAAACCGGAAATACACGGTTTGAAATCACCGGGTAAAAAAAAAAAAAAAAAAAAAAAAAAAAAAAAAAAAAAAAAAGTGGTTTTTTGGAACAGGATGTGTGTGTGTGTGTGTGTCCGAACAAGCAATAGCTAAAAAAAAGTAACTTTTTTGCCGAATTTTTTCAAAAATTCGTTCCCAACGATTTTTGTTTAAACTTATTGTATGAACTACACATGAACTTATTGTGTGAACTACACATGAACTTATTGTGTGAACTACACATGAACTTATTGTGTGAACTACACATGAACTTATTGTGTGAACTACACATGAACTTATTG
>JAAEAF010006646.1:0-48025 GCA_011037195.1 Triatoma infestans
TAATAATAACTCGTTTATTTGCTCTAGAATATTTTACAATTCCTTGGCAAAGGAGTAGTATAAATTACATTTATGTACATTAGCAAGCTTAGTTCCCTTTTCTAATACAATACTAATAATATTGAAAAATAAACAGAAATTAATGTAATGAAATAATAATAGTAAAATAATAAAAAAGATAATACAATTGTTATACCTTAACATCGATAAATAAATAAAATAAGTCACTAAACACAAAAGCAAACTTACTAGGAGGATCATAAAACTACAAGTAAAAAATAAATAGAAAGAATATTAAAAAAATAAGGAAATAATAATATACTGGCCTCAATATACAGATAATTCATTACTAAGTCGATTTTCTATTTTTTAAAGTTGCAGACAGAAATTTAAACAGCGAATTTACTTCTACCATATTTAGGCAACTAAAAAAACAAATCGGGGCTTGTTTGGGGGAGTGATGCGTACCACATGGTAGGCCCGGTAGGACCAACCACTTAGCCTATCCTCCCCAACTCCACTCTCACCTACTCGCGGGAAGCCCTGTTAAGTTGAGTAACCCATGCTGAGGTTGCGGTAACCAATCCCTTCGGAAGCATGGATCAATGAGCAAACGAGAGATGGGGGACCTAGTGGGGCGGCCCTGGGGTAACCAGAGTTTAGGCTCACTAGGTTGCAATGTGCCGGCAGCAGGGCACATGTCGGGGTGGCGGCGGAGGAACTTCAAGAAAGTCAACGGCGGCACCCATAAGTCAAGTGAGATGACCTACTGCGAACGGGTAGAAGGGACTCGGAAGTCCAGTGAAGACAACCCTTCTAGGAGAATGGAACTCTGAATTCAAATCACTGGTCCTCCAGGCTGGGGGTTGGGCGTAGGGCTAACGACCCACCCCGTAGAAAAAACATTGTTACGAAACCAAAAGAGAAAGATAACCCCGGATTGACTAACAGGAAAAAGACCACTGCATGGAAAAGGAGAAATGATATTAAAATTGCGACCTGGAATGTACGTTCCATCTACAGACCTGGAGCCCTGAAGGTTTTGTCAGATGAGGCTCTTAAATATAATATTGACATTTTAGCCACTCAGGAAATGAGATGGACAGGAAAGGGAATAATGGACCGTAAAGATTACTCTGTATTCTATAGCTGTCATGAACGTGACCACATGTTTGGAACTGGCTTCCTAATAAATCGAAAGTTTAAACAGAAAATTATTGATTTCAAACCCTATTCTCCAAGAATGAGTAGAATAAGAATTAGAGGAACCTTTTTTAATTACTCAATAATAAATACACATGCACCAATGGACGATAAGTCAGAGGAAGAGAAGGATGAGTTCTATGATCTATTGGAAAGCGCTTACTCTGAGTGCCCTAGACATGACATTAAAATTATAATAGGCGACTTAAATGCCAAAGTTGGCAAAGAACTAGATTGTAACAGTGTAGGCAATCACAGCCTCCACACCGAGCACACTGATAATGGATTCAGGCTCTTAAACTTCGCGGTTAGCCACAGCCTAATAATAGGTGGAACATTCTTTGATCATAAGGATATTCACAAAGGGACATGGACCTCCCCGAATGGGGAGACGTCAACCAAATAGATCACATCCTTATGGATGGACGACATAAATCAGATTTGCAAGATGTAAGGGTATATAGAAGTGCCAATATAGACAGCGACCATTTCCTACTTGTAGCAAAACTGAGAGCCAGGATATCTAATAGTAAAAATGAGCGAGGTAAAAGAAATGTTACATATGATACGGCAAAGTTTAAGAATGAAGAAGCAAAAGATAGATTTTAGGAGGCTACAGATGAAAAAACAAGGGAGTGGAGAGCTGCAGATATAGAAACACGAGATATTGAAACTGTGTGGTGCAACTTGAAAAATACCCTGGTGACCGTCGCCAAGGATGTACTTGGTGAAAAGCAAAATAATCAAAGAAGTGAGTGGTTTGATGATGATTGCCTAAGAGTTACCGAACTGAAAAATAAAGCCTATAACAGAATGCTGCAAAGGAAGCGTACCAGAGCGGTGCAGGAGGAGTATAGAAAAGCCAGAAGAACAGAAAAGAAAATACATAGACATAAAAAGAGAGAATTTATGATTGGGCGACTCAAAATGATTGAGGAATTCAAAAGTAAGCGATTAAGCAGAGATATGTATAAGCAGGTGAACAATCAGAGGCGAGAGTTCCAGCCAAGAACTAATGCATGTAGGAGTAAAGAAGGTGAACTCATTAATGATAATGTCGGTGTACTGAGAAGGTGGACCGAACACTTTCAGGAGCTATTGGGCACTAGAACAGTGAACCCTATCGAAAACTTTGAGGTACCTGAGGAAAGAGAAGATACCATGGATGATAGAGAGGATCTTGTGCCTTCTTATGATGAAGTATATGAAGCACTTGAAAGATTAAAAAATAATAAGGCTGCGGGCTCAGATGGACTCCCTGGAGAATTATTCAAAAATGCTGGACCTGACTTTGTCAAGGAATTTGCTCACCTTATCGAAACCATATGGATAGAGGAAAGGATGCCTGAGGAGTGGAAAAGATAAAGGATTATCAATGTGGCTTTATGAAGGACAAGTCAACTACTGACCAGATATTCGTCCTACGGCAAATATTGGAAAAGACTATTGAATATGGCATAGTCACGTATCATCTTTTTGTAGATTTCCAGGCGGCATATGATTCAGTCAATAGGAAAATGCTGTACAATGCTATGAGGGAACTAGATATACCCCGTAAACTCATCAACATGACTGAAATAGCCATGTCCAACTCAAAGTGCCAAATAAGGATCCAGTCCAGTATATCGGAACCCTTACACACAATAAATGGCCTAAAGCAAGGAGACGCTCTGGCGTGCCTACTGTTTAATATAGCATTGGAAAAGGTGATAAGGCATTCCCAATTACAGACTAGTGGACATATCTTTAATAAACAAGTGCAACTGCTAGCCTATGCAGACGACATTGATATAATCTGTAGGTCCGAATCAGGCTTAAAAGCAGCCTTCCAAGTATTAGAAGCGTCCGCTAGGAATATGGGGCTGGTCATCAACGAAAGCAAGACAAAGTATATGGTGGTAGGTGCTGACACCCGATCGTCATTCCTCGAAATTCAAAATTATAAATTTGAAAAGGTGCAGGGCTTCGTATATCTGGGAACCTTTGTGGATGCGAGTAATAACATATCTAAAGAAATTGAAAAAAGAATATTGGCAGCAAACAGAAGTTATTACGGGCTTTTAAAACATTTTAAATCAAAGGTTATCAATAAAGACACGAAAGTGACCCTTTATAAAACATTAATCAGGCCGGTCCTTACTTACGGTTCTGAATACTGGGTCCTGAAAAAGATAGATGAGCAGAAGCTATCTATTTTTGAGAGGAAAATTTTAAGAAGAATTTATGGACCAGTGAGACAGGGTAGTGTCTGGAGGAGATTGTATAATCGGGAGTTGTATGAAAAGTTCGGTGATACCCCTATTAATACTATTATACAAGTAAATAGGCTACGATGGGTGGGACATGTGCTACGTATGGATGATGATAGGGTTCCAAAGAAGATCATGAGTTTTAAGCCAATTGAAACAAGAAGGAAAGGAAGACCACGATCGAGATGGCTGGACCAAGTAGGAAAGGAGGCCGTAAGGCTGGGAGCAACAAGATGGTGGACAATGGCTGAGAATCGAGACCGATGGCGACAATTTCTTTTGGAGGCCAGGGCCCGGACCGGGCTGTAGTGCCGGAGATGAATGAAAAAAACAAATCATTTTGTCAGTTGGGGATAATGTTTCATTTAAAACAAGATCGTTTAAAAATTTGGACCGATTCAAAGAAAAGGCAGGGCATTCAAACAGAAAGTGCTGGATGTCGTCCTTCTTATTAAGTTCGCAATTATGGCAGACCCCATCCGGATAGAATACAAATCTTCTTCCACGCAATAAAATTCTACTAAATTTTTTACCGGCAAGTCCGATCTGTGCCACTACCCTTATCTTTTCAATACCACACTTATGCCACAGGTATTCCTCTGTTAGGCCCAAACGGCTAATTTGCCTGTAGTATGTATTATAAGAACTATTCACAACCGAGTTTACATCAGTACAGACCAAATGATTCTTGTAAGATTCTAAAATTGTCTTTTTTACTGCAGATACAGACTGGTAACTTGCATAAATCAGTAAATAATCATAACCAATATATAAGACGGTGATAAGACCAGTAGTTACTTATGCAAGTGAGACGTGGGTATTGACAAGGGAAGATGAGCTGGCTCTGAATGTCTGGGCGAGAAAGATCCTCAGAAAGATTTACGGGCCAGTGAAGGAGCGAGATCGGTGGAGAATTAGGTCGAATGTGTAGAGTTGAAGGAACTATACCAGGAATCGGACATGGTAGCCTTCAATAAGCAAGGACGCCTTAGGTGGTTGGGTCATGTGGAGCGGATGGAGCCGGAACGCTTGCCCAGAAAGATGCTTTATGGCACTCCCGGGGGGGTCGACGTCACCGCGGGAGGCCTCCTATGAAGTGGTTCGATGATGTGGAGGCGGACCTGGAGGAGCATGGGCGTGCGTAGATGGCGTTTGAGAGCCCATGATCGAGAGGAATGGTGGAAGCTGGTTGAGGAGGCCTAGGTCCTTTCAGGACTGTAGCACCCCAGAAAGAAAGAAAGAAAGAAAGATGATTATGGCGGAATAAATGAACTTTTTTACTGTTTTATTCCTACATTTCTTTAATGTACATCATCATTAAATCGGATGGACATTAAAGTTGACAGGTTTAGGCCATTCTCTTCAAAAAGAAAAAGAAAAATATTTAACGAAAAGAATCAAAATACAAACGCTATTTCCTTTTTTAAATTGTTCAGCTCGTTAGCTATATTTATTTACATCTTAAAGCTTGTTTTTTTTCCTTTAATTTAAACTTTGGATAATCCTGTGGAAATGTGTTTAATGTTTTTATAAAATCCATCCTGGAAAATATTTATGAAGAACTAAGAAGTTAAAATTCCCTTATACTTAATATTTTTTTTCTTTTTTTCTTTTTTTTACAAAATTATGAATTCATCGATCTTTTCCTGGAAATACTTATTTTTAGCTCTAATTTTTTTTTATCCTAAATTTAAGTTTTGTATTACAAAGTGAATTTCGCATTACAAAGTAATGTAATATGTAATATGAGATACAAAAATCATTACAAGTATGTAATATAATATGACATACAAAAAAATTTACAACTCATTTAAAGCTGCAGAAAATCATTCTTCTAATCTTACCCATAATTCTTCAAATCAATTTTGAAGAAAGAGGATATTATAACCTCCGAATTTTTTTGGACATCACATAAAAATATATTCCTTTAGCAATAAAAAAAATCATTAAATGTTCACTTTTCTAACTTTATATTACCATTGTAAGAGAATGATTACAATCATAATCCATTTTTGAAATTGAATTAGCACAGGAAACATATATTTTTAAACCAATACCCTAAAAAAAAAACGGGTACCAGAAAAATTGTTGTGATTGGTTCCGCAAAGTTGGAAAGCATCAGAGATATTTTCCACGATAGCCTGCTTCTTTTTGTGCGCACAGTTTCGGAAGTTCGCCTATCATCAGGATGTTTTTGTCAAAACAGTGTGAAAAACCTAGACTTGCACAGAGCAAATTTAGTTGATTCACTCAACAGTATACACGAGTGTATAAACTAATTTTGGTTTGTGCAAGTCTATGTTGTCACATTGTTTTGGCAAAAGCATCCTGATGATGGGCGATCGCTCGAAACCTGTTGATGACCACGAAAAATATCTCTGATACCAGAAAAATGTTTCAATGTTTCTTGCGATTAGTTTTTTTTTTTTAATTTAAGGCGCGTCAACATCTACGGTCATTGGCGGACGTACCCTTCTCAGTGCAATGCCGGCTTCCGGACAGTGCTCTCTCGGTACAGACAACACTGTTCATCACCGGACAGTGAGCTATAAAGGCTCCTAGTAGCACAGCTGGGCTCGAACCCGTGGGCGTCCAGTACGCTAACCACTTTTCCCCTCTCTTTTTGCGATTAGTGAAAATCTAAATATACACATATATAATGTTCAAAGCATTTCTGATCTCGTTTAACTGTAAATTTTAAAATAACATTAATGACTATAAAAATTTAAATATAAGAATAAAGAAAATATATATATATATTTATATATAAGGCTATATTATATATAAAAATGCAAATATTAGTATCCGTTTTTTGTCTATATGAGTTTATTTTTAGCAAACATTTAAACATTTTAATAAACATTAAATAAAAAGTATCTAAGGGTCATAATATCCCCCGAAATTTCAAGCCTGATGACTGCTTTTTTTTTTAACATGTTGCAGATATTTACAACCATGGTCCGCGTCCAACTGTAGTTGTGCATTTTACGCATGATACTGGTTTAGTATTAGTGTGATTTACTATAACTAATTCTCAGCGCAACAGCCCTTATACAAGAGGGCGAAGCTGTGGGATGTGCTATAACCACAGCGAATCCACAATAGGCCTCTTAGAGTAGGTCGCGGTGGAATGAGGCATGCTTCCCCTTTTGTCAATCTAATCTACAGCCCTTTTAGGAGGGCCATGGCATCCTCAGCAATTTTGCTCCAGTCACGTCTGACCTGCACGCGAACTCTCCATCGACTATTCTATTCCGCAACCTCCTCAGGTCCTCTTCGACATCATCCTGCCATCGCTTCCTAGCTTCGATTATCTAATTTTCTTCAAATTTGGAATCCAGCAGTACACTTTGTGGTTGATAGAAACCATAAAATTGAACGGATATGCTCCTTTCCAAGAAAGTTAAAAAAGTTGCTGCTCCCCCAGAACACTCCAAAAAACAATTTTTATTGGAAAATGCTTTAAAAGTGATAGGCATTTATATATTAGGCATTACATGAAGTTTAAAGAAAATCGAGTCACTTTTGATAGAAAAAATTTAAAAAAAAAAAAAAATCATTAAAGAATCATTTCAGTTGATGGATTTTGACTGAAACCTTATTGTCAGGTGCGGTGGTCAGGTTTTTGAGTTATTTTGTTAGCATCATTCGCTAAAAATATTTTTTCGCACTTCCGGTACATCAAATTAAGTATTTAAAAAAATAAATTGACATAATCACAATAGTTCGTTCCTCTTATAGAATAAAGTTATATAAATAATTCCAGGAATATGAATAAATAACTGTTGAAAATTAACAGACACAAACACACATACGTACAAATATAGTTACGAGGATATTAATGTATTAAAGTACATTAGGTATTTTAGTAATGTGCTACGACCTACAGTCAAGCTTTTGAAGAGGGTTATCCCAAAGGTGGGTGTATTAAAGAGAAGCCGTGGTTGAGAGAGTAAGCGTAGAACTTTGTGGGAGAGAGTTAGAAGGGTGACTCTATTTTCATGCAAATAGTCTCCGAGGCCTTCCCACGTTTTAGTACCAAACGACTTTATCTCGCACTAACTAAAGAACTTAAAATAGGTTACACTAAATTGGTACTTTAAAGTATTAGAAGAAAAGAAAAGGTTTCCAAAAAAATTAATCATATAAAGTGACCAATAAGCCGTTTTACTTGTTGGCCACATTACATGTTCGAACATAGAAAGTTTTGTCCTTAGATTTCTTACTTTAGTACCTTCCATTTTGCTATTGGTGTTGCTATGATCGATACACCTGGTAGAAATAAAGATTTTTTTAAATAGTGGTTTGTTCAAATTTAAAATTATTTTTGAGTTCTCAGGGTAGTATATTGGGTCAATAATCTTTACATTTCTGACATTTCTAATCATCCTCACTACTTAACGCACATAGCGGGTAAGGGTGGCAAAGCATATAGTAGTGTGGAAAAGCGTATTCTATAGATGGATGCAACTGTCATGTGACAGATACCGTTAGAATTTTATTTCACACCAACACGGTATTAGGAAGGTTATTATTAAGAAGGAGGTTGCAATGAGGCAGGTTAATAGTTGAAGTAGGTAAAGTTATGGTGTCATTTGATTATTGTGTAATTACGCATTGATATAATGAAAGTATTCTAACAAAATATTGGTGTTATAATTCTAAATAGTGTTAGAACTGAAGAATCATTAAAAATATGAAAGAATTCGCTAATAATTAACTCCTGGGAGAAAATGAAAACGGAGAATAGGTATTTGTTATTCCTTAACACCACTGGAGGCATTTTATTTCAATTCGCCAAGTGACTGGCCCGGATGGATTAGGAGATTCGAAAGATTCCGGATAGCTTCTAATTTATATAAAAAAAGACGATGAAAGTCAGGTAAATAGGTTAATATTCTGTTTGGGTGATGAATTATTAAAAACATTCAAACTTAGTAAAAAAGAACTTGCTTGTTATAATAGAACAGTGAAAGAAAAATTAAATTTGATTCTTACTTTGGAATAAAGAGGAACATTGTGAATGAAAGCGCAAAATTTTTGAAAAGAAGACACCAGCCGGGTGAGCCTGTTAATGTTTTTTTTTTAATCTAAGAGATCTATAATTGAATGCACAAAAGATCTTTATAAAATGCCTTTTATATTGTCCAATTAGTAATTACTTCTTTCCCTATGGAGTGATTCTATCTCTCATACTATCAGAAATATGAAAAACAAATAAGATTACTAGGTTTATATGAAAATGTAAAAACAAGCTTTCATATTTAATACTTATTTATTATGAAAGACTGTCATGTTTCTTTTACTTTGTCTTTCTTTCTAAAATTAATAATTCATTTGCATATTTAAACATTTAAGTTCATCAAAATATAATTTACCTACTAATATATTCACAAAATAATATATGGATTATTTATTTTTCACACTATACATTCATATTATGAATTTTAGCAGCATGCTAAAGGCATGTAAATGTTGCCCTAATTAAAATGACAGCTGTAATTATCATTTTATTTTATTGGTTAATAAATTATTTTTTTCTCAAATCAAAATTAAAATATTTTCTCAAAGGAAACTTTTTTTTTTGTTTGCTTTACTGTTAAACAAATTTTTAATATTTATTTTTTACTAGGATTATAATTCTTGTATTATTTTCCTTTATATACGCATTAAGAAAATATTATTACTATAAATGTGAACGAAAAAAGAATGAAAGATTGAGAAATATATAATATTCTGGTTTGAAACACTTACCTGACTTTCTTTTAATGCTCGCTCTTTGATCTGGAGGAATAAATTTGTTTACGCCTGAAGAAATATTCACCACACATTTATTAAATTATATATGTCGGAAAAATGAGTAGCAGAAGAAAAACAGAGATGTGTATAATGGACAGTATAATCCTTTTATTTCATAAGCACTTCTAATTACAAAACTAGAACCTTATGAGGTATCTTTTAAATTTAACTGCTATATTAATTAATCACCTTTTAAAATTAAAGAATTAGGATCACAAATACTGTTTACAACTTACACAAATTTTCTAATTAGTACTACCAAACCAAGACTACAATCTATCTAGTAACAGTGTTGCCAACTAAGTTTTCTTTTACAAAAAAAGTCCCTTCTTTTACTTCTCTTCCCATATGTCTTTCATACTCTTTATTCACCTCGAATGAAGACCATGTCCTTCATATTAACCGCATTAGGTGACATTGCATGTGGCCTTAGGCCAATTCCAATTCTATTTCATAGCAGTTCTTATTATGCAAACCTGTATTTTTATAGGGTCCCATAAAAAAGAATCCTCCGTTTATGCCCGTGCATAAACTGCGTATTTTTACCAACCTATTCTTTTCTGCTCAAATTGTATATTCTTTTATTTACCTCTTCCACATTTGTTATAGTTTTCTCTCGCATTTTTTTCAAGCTTTTCCTCAAAATAAATTCTTCGTTTCTTCCTGTATCAGCTGAAGGAGCTCCAATTGCTCTGGTTTTCTTATACTAATACCGAACAGTAATTGAATAGTTCGGTCGCAATGCTGCGTTGAACTTAGTTTTAGGGCTCTTTGCGAATGTAGGATCTTCTAATACATTTGAGTACGACATTCTTAAACAACCTAGTAGGGTTTTAATTAACATTTCAACCGATCTGTTTCCTCGGGAAACTCCAGTCGTTTTAAGAATATGTTCAAATCGTCTCTCTTCGCAAAATTGCTTGAATGGAGCCGAGTTGAAAACATACATGCCAGCCACTTACAATTATACGAGGACTGCCAAAAATAGCTTTGTGCAAATATAATCTATTAATTACTTCTCCGACGCTAAGTTCTTCCTATCGCAGTACGGTTCAAATTTCCAATGTAAACTTGTTAGTATTTATCAGAATTTCAGTTGGCAAATTTTTTTTTTGCAAATGAATACTATCAGTCAGTAGAAACAACTTATATAAAGATCTATGCGATTTGCTTGAGCGATTTAAAAATGCCGAGTTGAATCTCGGGACGTCCAGGACGTCTCTTTTCTTAGATTCAGCACTTCTGACGGCAGTTGTAGAAGCGGATCCTTGCATCAGCACCAGACAATTTTTCAGTGACCTTGGCAGGGCCCACTCAACCATAACCCAACAACTATGAACAGCCAATGTAGTTCTCAGAATCTGCTGGAGGATTCCACACCCCCTAGCAGCCTGCACTTCGAACTGAAGTCTGTAAAACCCGTCTTCAAAGCTCGAGTGATTTTCGTTTTATTAAACGAATTATTATTTTCGATGGAAAGTGAGTTTATTTCGACAATCCGAACAGACAAAATCAATGGATTAGATTAGGCCAACCATCTGCACTTATCCGTCGAAAAGAAAAATTTGAGAAAAAAGTGATGCTGTGCGTGTGATGGCACTACGGAGGGCGTTATTCACTTTGAGCTGATTCCTGACGGACATAATATGATAGCAGCCGAACTCTACTCAATTCAACGAGAATGGGTGAAAAAGTCCCTCTACGGGCAAATAAAAAAGAGGTACTCCTTCAACAAGAAAACGGAAGGCCCACATGTCTCGTCAATTGTTCGAAAATTTGAATTTTAAACTTCTCCCACATCCCGCTTACAGTATAAACCTGACAGACACCCCCTGATTACCACATTCTGGTCCATGGTCCACTTTTAAGGAGAAAGTGAAAACAAGATGTTTGGATTTTTTGTTTCCAAAGATAGCTCCTGGTATCGGATTATTGCTCACAGATGGGTTCAAGTTATAAAAATTTATGGCCTATATTTCGAGGAGTAAGTAGATAGATAGATAGAGGGAGAAATAGAGAGAGATCATATCTAGAAACCCCCATTCATTCTCAAGAAATCTCAAACATATATTTTCGTGTAAAGTTCAATAATATTGAGAAAATCTGACACGAATAGAATACTTTCTCTTACAGCAGTAAGAGAAAACAAAAGGTAGAGAACCTTTATGTGCAGAAAATAAATTGAAAAGAAGATAGAAGAATACTGATCAATTGTAAGAAGATAGTGAAACACCAGCGTGTGTGCACACAAGGGAGTTAAAACTAACCAGGTAGAGGGGAATTATATCCTAGCTGAATTCCAAATGGGTCAATTGTTGGAAACATGATTCCTACTAACTTGGGGGAGTTTTTAGCTGGGTATTTTCCTAGAGTTTACGTTTACTAGGTTCAGCTTTTATTATAATTACTATCATGGATCGTTAGAATCCGTAAAGAACCTAATTAGATTAACAAACGATCCGATTATAACCTTTTAGCGGGTGAAAGTAGTGGTATTTTGCTTCTTTTAATTAATGTAGTTTTTAACTTTTTGCTTGCCACTAAAACTTATTAAATAATATGTTCTATTCATTTTTTTTTTAAATTTAATTTAATTTAGAGAAAAGCATTAAGATAATAGTAACATTGGTTTATTGCTAGATGCTTCAATCTTATTAAACATTTCTTCAATCGTACTATTTCCCAAGTCGCAAGACTGCATTATCAATCTTATTTTCAATTACTTAAAAAATAATTCAATATCTAATTTCTTATTAGTAATATATACATATTGAGATATGTAGGAGATAGCCGTATGAAAACGGGTATTCTTATATTTCTTAACGGGTGTTATTAACTCTGTTTCTTTGCACTTAGTTCTTGAAAACAGCTTGTTTGTGTGGAAAATTTGTATCTGTAATCGCCTTCTAGATTGTTTTTTTTTGTGGTGTTCCATCTTATTTTGTGTCCACATAGAAAGTGGGAAGAAATCTGATTACAGCTGTGTTTAGTCAAACGATTGTCCACTATTATTGTGCTCGTGTCCGTAGAGCTGTAAAGCATTAGACATATTTTCCGTGATAGCCTCCTTCATTTTGTGGTCGCGTTCGCCCCACAAAACCCAGGATGTATTGATAAACAGTGTGATAACCACAGCCTTATAAAGAGCAAAATCAGTGTATACACTGTTTTGGTAAATATTTTGTTATGACCTAACTTGGTTAAGAATTGAATGTCAGTATCATGGAGCCCCTAAAGATTTTCTACGGCCAGGAAATCAAGACATAGCTTCTTAACTACCCGAGAAGAGATGTAACGCACTACCAGATACCCAAGATGTTTCGGTTGTTGCATACATAGGAGCCGCAACATGCAAAATGGTCTTTCCGGATTTGAAAACGGTATCAGCAGTAGGCTATTGAGTAGCAATGAATTAGCCGTTAAAAGCACATTATGTAGCTCTTCATTATGTAGCTGAATGAAAAATGGTATTATCACGTTTAAAATTCTTGTTTTATTTATTTTTAATTCTACTTTTTTTACTAAAATACACACAGAATCTACTCTAAAAACATTCAGGGAACTTCACGATTATATTTCCGCTATAATCAATTTTGGTAACTTTGAAGTGAACGCAATTCTTCCCACCAAGTCAAAAAAGAATATAAAGTATATCTTATTGAATAATTATTTGATTAATTATTATATGAGTAAGGTTCTAAATTCAAATATAATTTACTAATAAATTGGATTATATGATACAATGAAAGCTATAAAGTTAATTTCAGTTTAATGTCAACATTGTGGTCGACCTTATTTATTATACAAGCTCTAAATACAACATACCCTTTAAAGTTTCAACCATGGACATAAATATTTTCAATTTTACTCTCTAAAAGGTTATAGAAATGTCTCTTCTATAATGTTTATAGTTACATAATAATATTCGTTGTCTACATATTTACTGACATTAAAATGTTTATTATTATTTTTTTTTCTATTTATACTATAAACGAACTCAAAAGGAAGTTTTTATTTGTTTATACTTTAATTGAATTAAGAAGGAAAAGGGAACATTTTCTCTTTAATCTTTGTTTATTTTGAACAAAATAAAAATAAAGAAAAACTTCTAATAATGCAATAATTCAAAGGAAGAACTTCATATTCCTTAAGTTAAGATTTCTTATTAACTTGTTGTTTATTTTATAAAGAAAATTAATCTTTACTGATTTATTTTCCCTTTTTATTTCAATAAGATAAAATAATTCTCCTTTTAGATTAATTCCTATAGATATTTTCTTCCTTTATGAATACCGGAACATACCTTAAAGAAACATGATGGTGGTACTGCTGGTATGTTGATAGGATTTGTAACTTGAAAAATTATTGATAGCATGATTACATAATTTAATTATTTTACATGATTTAATTGTTTATCTTATTTGGAGGGGAAGCATCGACAGTTGCGGTCATTAGCAGCGCTTATTTATGTATTGAGAATTCTGTTTATCAAGCACATCTTAAAGATTTAATGCTGTTAGATATACATGGATTTATGGTTGATATAAGACTGCGGAAGCTGTTTCCTCGGTATCCGCTTTTAGATTCTATTACTATCTCTTCGTCAATAGCATACAAGTTAACTTTGTTGTATTATTATTATTATTATTATAATAATAAAGATGTAACAAAAGTATTTGCGTTTTTCACCTTACAATTCAAAAATTTTCACCTAATAAGCTTACTCTCAAAATGCAGGCCATCATTTTCTACAACTTGAATCCATCTGTGAGACAACTATTCGATGTCCTTCCGATACCTAGAGCCATCTTTGGAGGTAAATAAAACTTCAAGCATCCCGTTTTTATCTCCTCCATATTTGTAAATTTTTTACCACGTAAAAAGGGGCCATGGAGAGGAAGAGATGGTAATCAGAGGGTGCCAAATCAGGGCTGTAAGCTGCGGCGTGAGGGAGGAGCTCAAAATACAAATTTTCGATTACTGAAAACATTTGACGTGACGTGTGCGGGTCTTGCGTTGTCTTGCTGAAGATTACACTTTTTCAATTAATTCAAGAGGATTTTTCGCAGCCAAAACGGGGTGTACGCGTTCTAGATGAGAAGAGTAGAGTTCGGATGTAATCGTACGACCGCCGTCAGGAACTGCTCAAAATGAATGACACCCACACTCATTGCGTCACATTTTTCTCAAATCTTTCTCTTCGGGAGACCTAATCTAAGGTACTGCTGGTTGGACTAATCTAATCCATTGTTTTCGTTTGTTCGTAGTCGAAATAAACCCACTTTTCATCACAAATAATAATTCGTTTTGATGGAACGAAATCACTCGGGTTTTGTAGTAGGGTTTTACAGACTTCACAAGGCATGTTGGGGCGAAAATTGCTGTGGATGTTTCGGCAGTTCAGGGAACTATGGCGGGTGCTCACACATATGGCGGTTTTTGGTTGAGTGGAACTCGCCTAATTCATCTGAAAGTTTTCTAATGCTGATGCAAGGATCCACCTCTAAAACTATCGCCAATAGTACTGAATCTAAGGAAAGAGGACGTCCTGGGTGAAGCGCACTTTCCCTCACCCTCCCTAAATTTTTTGAAGCATATATATCTGTGCAGCTCGTGATCTGTAGAGCCTTCTCTCTTTACTTCATTAGCTGTTGACGTCTATGCAATAGCCTTTTTCAAAGCAGTGGCGTGAAATCCCTGAATTTCGAGATTCAACTAGGTCATTATTTAAATCGCTCACAAATTGCATAGATCTTGCCACAAGCTGATGTGAGCATAAACTGAATGCAAAAGGATTATCTTATAAGAAATTTTTGGTGAGAAACTAGTGTGTAATAGAGAAATTTTTAGTAAAGTACTGAAAGAATATAGAAATAACATCTCATACACTGTCGATATCACGAAACGCAGTCGCGCTCTGTCTTGACTATAAAAACGGATCTTTAATTTCCATTTATTCCTGCACCAGTTGAAGTTACATTACGGAATAACTAATAAACAATAATAAGATAGTGCTGCGCTAATGACCACAACTGTCGACGCCCCCCCTTCCAAATAGTATAAACAATTAAATCATGTAAAATAATTAAATTATGTAATCATGCTATCTATCTGACATAAAAATTCGCATATGCACGTACCAACATGTTTTCTTCAGTTTTCGTTCGTTTACGTTTCTAGGTACAGTAATTGTGGTGTTAAATATGGATTCACAAGCGAAGCACGTTTGTTCGCTTATAAAGTTATGTTTTGATTTCTTATGTTTGTATGTTTGAGGTGTATATTTCGAAGTCAGTTTTTTTTTTTTGCTAGGAGAGGAATCCAAATTTTGGCTCTGGCTAACCAGTAAATTTTCCCCAACTTTGCCCAATTATTGGCCTCTTCAAGATGTAATCATAGGGTAGAGCATGCTCTTATTACCCAGTTACAAATTTCACATATAACTGAAAAAATATATATATTGCATATGCATATAATTAGAAAAAGAAGGCGTACTTCTGGTTAAATAACTTTCTGCCATCGGATTTGTTCCATAAAACCTATTCCTTTATTTTTGTACCTGTTTGGCCAATATAGATATTGCAACTGTTTGGACAAGTAAGTCTGTAAATGCCGTATTATCTTTTAGTTCAGAAATCTCAGTATGTGCGTGTGGGATTTTGTTGACTTATTGTCCGTTTTGATGCCCATTTCTTAGTCAAGTTTATATGTTTGGTTTCCTTATATATGGAATGCAGCAAATTTGTTCTTGTCTCTTTATTGTATATTTTTACCGTGGCGTATATTACTTTTTAGTAATTTGTTAACAATACTGTATTGTAGGCCAGTTCTTGGATATATTGTAGATTATTTGTAAATCTTGTTCCTAGTTTGTGAGTGTGAGGGGTGAGGTTTTAAATCTGTTCGTTAGTTGTCTTAAAGAAGCTAGTTTATTTGGGTAGGAGGTTAGAACGGTATAGAATTATTGCGTCACTGCTGGTGAATTTTCTATGTATGCCGTATTCTAATTTGTTACTTTTCATATGAGTTTTCTTTGCCGGAAGTTAATATTGTTATTGCGATGAGTATGAGGAAGTAGTAGTTAACAAAACGTGTTTAAAAAGTTACTCCTAACTCTTTTTCAGTTTTTGTACGTATGTAAGTCTCTTCCATGATTTGTATAAATAATTTCGATATTATTGCGGTATAGGATGTATGTACCATTCTAAATTTTGATTAAGAAAACTGGGCGTAAAATAACTTTTTTTTAGAATATGACACTTTAGCAGATTGTAATCTATTTCCATCCTAACCTCGTATTTATTAATTTTTGGTTTGTTTGTTAATAAACAAAAAAAAATGAGACTATAAAAAACAAACAAACTCGTCAATCAATTCATTGAATGAAAAAGTAAACATCAGGTCTAATATTCATTAAAGTGAATAAAACATTGCATGAATGATTGGCCAAAGAAGTCGATTTCTTTTACAATATTCATACAGCAAAATATTTATTTCTGCTCATGGGTCAAGTAATTTTCACGTCCCTCTAACTGAGCAGTTTTAATTTTAGTATACCTTTACAATGTTAATCTATAATAGTACATCAAATAAAGTAGGCAGAATTAAAAATGGCAATTTTATTAAAATAATAATAATAATATATCTGTCTAAAAAAACTTTATAACCAGGTAAGTTTATAAAATCAACTTATTATTATTTAAAATAAACTTTAGTGACCAGTATTTCCTCTAGGCGACAGCACATTTCTTTTTTTGTTTCCTTTTCGCTTTATTTTCCGTGTTAGCTTGCCTAATTTTTTTGGTCATCGATCGGTTTGCGGCGTTCGCCCAATCACATCATTAGGATGTCTTGATAAAACAGTGTAGATTATTTGTAAATCTTGTTCGTAGTTTATGAGTTTGAGGGGTGAGAGGTTAGAACGATGTATTATTATTGAGTCAGTGTTGGTGGATATTCCGTGTGTATGCCGTAGTCTAATTTGTTACCTTTCTTGAAAAAAAAAACTGTTTTGATAAAATTTGCCTTGATAAAATAATAAAAGTTTTCACACTGTTTTATCAAGACATCGTGATGATGGGCGAACGCCCGAAATCAGTCAATGACCAAAAAATAAAATAGGCTATCACGGGAAATATCTCTGCAGCTTTGGTTTGTGAGAGGAATTTACTCCGAATTATTAGGAAAGGAAAATTGTGAGAAAAATTTTGGGTCCAAGCTTCATTAACAAGATTTGGAAAATTAAAACTAATAAGGAGCTAAGAAGTTTAGACATTGCACCTGACTTAGTAATGGAGGGCACTTGAATGGATTGGACCCTTATAAGTATGGGCAGAGAGGGAGAATGGTCAAGTGAGAAGGTCGTCCTTGAACTTTATAATTTATGTAAGGTTGATATCTTTCGATTATTCGCCTAAATAACCAATTATTTAAAATAACATGCCAATGTAAATCGTGCATTATCTTATTTATCAATTCCTTTATAGGGGATTTTTAAATAATAAATAAACTTATAATACGTAATATACCATGTTTAGTTGTGGTGGCCATAATAAAAGATGGTAGGCATTAAAAATGTATACTTGAGTGGGGACTTGTGTGGAGCAGCGCTCTCTGTTGCCAACAGTGTGCTGTTTAAATTTAAATGGCAAACCTCCTAAAAAAACTCTTAAAATAATTTTTCTTCCAGAAAATTGTTTCAGATAAAAGTATACATTTTCATCTGCGCATTGAGCATAGCCGTTTTCAAGAAAATTACAAAAAAAAAAACAAACTCAAAAACCTAGTCTATAAACTTGTATTTTCGATTAACCTATTTTCTTCCATTTCCAAAATTGGAATTGTATCAATACTTCTAATATACATTAATGGTGAAAAACATACATTTTACTAAAATTATACTTTAGTGGAAAGCTTAATGCTACTCTTTCCCCAGAACCCACCCAAAAATAAATCATGTTTCCAGAGAAAATGTTTCAAATAAAAGTGATAGGTACTTATATGTGAAGATAGTCGTAGTATTTTATTTCCAGGCGGGCTTAACGTCCAAGCACCAAATTAGATGTCGTGGACGAGGGCGGAATCGCCTATTTTACTATTAACATTTTGGAAACCAATATAAAAATTTAGCAGTTATACACGGGACTCAAACTGGGGACCTCCCACTTATAAGTCCATGCTCATAACCACTAAACCAACACCCGCCCCGTGTGCAGATAGTATACAAAGCTTAAAGGCAAAATCGTTGGAGCGTTTTCGAGAAAATCGCAAAAAGTAGAGAGAAATACTTCAGTGAAGCAAGGCTGCTCAACGATGTTGAACTGCTAGATGACACAGCGTACCAATCAATCGAGAGACATGTGTTTAAACCATTTGATGATTAAGTAAAAATATCTAATCGTAAAAAGAAAATGATTTCAGGTATCTCATGCGAGACTGAAATAGTCAGGATATTATGAAGCCTAAAACTACTTAAATATATATAACATTATTCAACCATGCAAGTGCTGGGATATTATGCCCAGGGAGTCAACAATAATGCCCTCCACAATCGGAAGCAAGTCATCAAGGCTGATGCCAACACTACCCAAAAAGGCGGACGTCTCCGTTGGAATGACACCTCTCGAGCCAAACCACAGGCCCTGCACCCTATAGACCCTGTCGTCTCTTAATTTTTCTTTGAAGTGGGGAATACACTTCTCGTAAATTTGGCTCTTCTCCTCGTGGACCTTCTCCGCTTGACTCGGATCATTACTTTCATATTTGACGGTTGGGTCCAAAACAAAAGCAATGTCGCTGTTTTCCTGGAAAGTCACAATGTCAGCATACCTGACTGAACCGTCCGTATCGATGGCATAAACTTCCTCAAAAACATTCTATAAATTCGCACTTCCAGTGGATGAATTTTGCCCGAAACTTTCGTGTCAGATGCTGTGATAGTATCAAAACGGAATACCCAGGTTGGAGTTTCTGCGACTTATCATATTTGAGCTATCCTAAAAAATACAAATTGTAGACTAACTAAGGTGAAATGAAAACCTAATTAAATCCCATCCATATCTTGCTTTGTAAGAAATACAGAATAGGAATTATAATTTAGAGAACTTTCTTTTGCACAGTCCGTTGTTTCACCAAAAGGATATAAGGAATCTTGTCCTTACGCTTTGGTCTAATGGCTAGCGCATTCGTCTTTTGTGCAAGAATTCTGGGTTGAATTCCCCCCGTAAGGCAAAGACGATGTTAAACACCATCATGTTGAAAAAAAAGTTAAGGGAAGCTAGAGTTAGTAGCAAATCTAAATAATGAAGGCCAGAACTAAACGGCGATGGGAACTGCAGCGTATTTACCACCCCGAATAAAAATCGCCGTCTAGCAAGCTTTGATCCTTCATGAGCTGTTGCAACAGCTTTTTTATTTTTTATTTTGAGAAGAAATCGTCCCCGTTTTTTTATATCATTTCTGTAGGAGCACTAAACACACTATCCACAGAGGAAAAAGAAATAATAAAATAGTTATGACTTATTGATTTGTAGTTTTTTTTTTTTTATATAAAATGATGTATCTTCATTTCTTGGTTCTTTTTATAAATCATAAAAAAAAAGTTAGCCATAAAAACAGATCAAGTTTATGACCATTCGAACCATTTTCCAGCAGAGATAAAAGTATAGTATCGTAAAATTAATTAGGAATTCTATGACATAAAATGCTGCTATTTTTTTCTTAAAACTAAACTCTATTTTAATTTCTTCAAAATATTTTAACAGATTATTAATTTTTTTAAATAACCATTACCAAATTGTTCACGTTGCAAGAATGAAAGAAAATAAGAAGATTTCAAAAGCTTCTTAAAACAGTATAGAGAGAAAAGGATGCCGGTTTAGTGTGCGCTCTACCAACCGTAATGACATTTACTGTGTAAAATATGTGCTCTATTCTATTCAAGTATAACCTTACTAGAAGTAAGGCATTCAGTAAATCTCTTTTTAGAGGGCTCCGCCCTCGGTAGCACCCATTAATAGAGAAAAAAAAACCCTTAGCCGGTCGAACTCGAAAATAAGTGGATCACTGTTATATTTTCGCGCGCTTACCGTCATGAGGGACGACCATAGGTGAAGAAGTTCATCCGTGATAATAAATGTTTTGAAAATAACAGTTTTAATTTTAATTTATGTGGATAGTGCATACTTACTAGAATCATGACGGTAGAGCGCAGCGCACACTATACCAGCACCGAAGAGTTTTAAAAATGTCGAATTATTAATAATACAGCATGAGTGTGCTTCTTTTTTTTTAATGGATTCCTAACGATCGGTTTATCTCTTCATTATTCAGAATATCTACTACAATCTTTTCTATAATATAAATATTGTAAAACTCAAAAGCGATTTTAAACTTCAAAAAGGATGCGCTGGTGCTGATGCATGAACTAAACATGTATATAATGGGTATGTGAAGGAGTGAATTGGGTTTAAGAGATGATTAAACTGGTAATAATGCTGAACAGTATATAATGAAGAATTAACACAAACTGCCAGGACTTGACACGTATAAGAGAAATTATGTAGCGAGAGTTTAAGAGTGAAGAGAAGGGTAGTAGTTTGTTGCTGACTCGTTTTACTGTTGTGAAACTGTTGTAAGACTGTCCTTGGAGGGCTAGCGCAGCATATACAGAGTCTCCCACTCTAGTGTGGGCTATGTAGTGGAATCGTTTATTGTGATTCCTGAGGTATGTAGTAGATGTCTTGAAGAGGGCGGAAGTTAGTTTAGAGATTTTTGGAAGTTAGAGCTCGAATTACTAACACTGAATTTATAAAAAATAGACTATATTTTTACAGTAATTTAAATGTGAGAAATGGTAACTATTAACATGAAATACTTAGATAATTTAAGGTTAAAATAACAAATAATTTAAGATGATTAAAATAAATAAACTAAGATGCACAATTATGAAGAATAAGTATAAGTAAAACCTGTATAGGGACGCGGAACTGCTGCTCGTATAACGATGTAGTCGTATATAATAATCTACTGAAGTACTGGTATATAATAATAAGACGTACTGAAGTATAATAATCCCCTCTTCCAATGAGACGAAGTTTATATTAGTGTTAGCAACACTCACACCAAGACATCTGTCCTAGTCTACGACCTTGGTTAGTTCGGTGACCAGTGATTTAGGTCAGTGGCCAGCTTTATCGGTGCTTGCTTTGATGTAAAGTATTGACCCTTGGTTTTGTTTGTTTGGCCGCGGCCTTGTCTTGAAGACAGCGGCCGGCTAAGCCACTAGTTATAAATTATTTTTTATTCCTGCCATCCTTTATGAAGATAGCAGCTGGCTGGAACCACTTTGACATTGCTATGACTTTATGTCATTACAGCTAAATAGCGATGAGATTCTCAATTTTGTCTCTCTCTCTCTGCTTTGAATCCCTCTCTTCGGAATCTATTACATAACTGTTTACTTTCTGTTATGCTACAGTAGGAAATAATGCATTTGTATCAACTTTTCAAACTGCGTTTTCACCAGAAATACAAGTTATGAGGTCTCATATTCACCAAAAAGTGGTTTTGATCTGTTTAAGCATAAAAAAAACTAATAGTTAATATTTTAATTTTAAACCTTAATAGCAGGTCGTCTGGTAAAACTGAACGAAATATCTTAAACTTTCTGCGTTTTCCCGTTTTTGAGACTTATTCTCACCATACACACACACACACACACACACATACACATACAAAACCAATTTCTAGAAACCACTTTTTTCTGACTCACGGGTCCACAAAAAATGTATTTCCGGTGGAAACTTGATATCGAAAATTTGCCACATTCGCAATACATTCTCTTACCACCAGCAAGGGAAAACTAAAATTTCTATTAGAAATTATTACTAGAAGTTAAGTTCAATATTATGAATAACTGATGATGAAAAGATAAAGTTACCTTTCAAGTCACTTGTTATCAAGATAAGTTTTAGTGACGTAATCTATATATATGTATCTGAATGTATACTCCGTATTTTCTACTAAAAATTTGTATATCAAATATTCTCATTTTGTTAATTAAATAGTCAATAAATAAATACAATGGCGATTAGTATTTTACAAAAAAAAAAAAAATCCCAAAATAAAACAAAACAAATTATGAAACACTCAGTCGATTTTTTTCACTGCGGAGATTACAATAAGGAATAAAAAAATAATAAAAAACTTATGGTGCAACAGTCCATGAAAGGCCAAGGCTTGCCAGACGGCGATTTGTATGGGGGGCATGTGGTAAGCATACCGCAGTTCTCTCGCCGTTTAGTTCCGGCCTTCGCTACCTAGGGCGCCACCAATTGTAACTTCCCATTTTTTTCCATGATCCGGGGTCAACACCGACTTTGCCCACACGGGAATCGAACTCTGAATTCTTGCTCCAAAGACGAGTGCGCTAGCCACTAGACCAACTCACTAATTTTAGACTTTTTTAATGGATTTTATGGCACCAAAATTCAAGGGGCCCTATCTCATCCACAAGGTGATTTCTAGTAAGGTTTACGAGCTGGCGAATCTGGAAGGCAAACCTGTTCACAAGGCCCATCTCGCCCATCTCAAGGCCTATGAAGACTGAGGCTCGGAGGTCCATCGCCCCGAAGGAAGGGTGGCGTGTAACCAAGTATGCGCATAAGCCGCTACATGACCCTAGAATTAAGAAGTGGGGCAAAAGGCGAGTTCCAGTCTGACCTTCTCCCCAATCCAGTAGGGCAGAGTACGAAAAAGTGCGAGTAAGTAGCAACAATTGTCTCATGAGCTCTCTAAAAACGTTTGCCGGCAAAGTTGAGATACCGAATTTTCCCCTTATCCGTCGTACAAGGCCTTTCCGAACATTGCAGTAATTTTCTATGACTTTCATATTGTAGACTTATCTCTTCGTGTATAGCAATCTGTATATATTTCATCTGATAACAACATTTTTGTAAAGGTATACCTTATTTATTATTTCTGTTATCTTTTTGCTTGGAAAATATATGTATTCATGATTTTGCATGTAAATTTTTCATTTCCTGAATGTCCTTTCTGCCTGAATGAGAATATCTTCTCTCTATCTGTAAATAGTTTCATTTATTTCTATCTTTATTTCTTCTGGTCTTAATTCATTTTTGTTATTAATTTGTATTAAATCATTGGCGTCCAACTACCTAATGATCTGAAACCCAGTAAATTTTCAAAATAATCGGAAAATGGTTATAGCTGTGATGCACACTGTGTGACAGAATGATATATCATTTGCTTAAAACCTTTTTTCGTACTGAAGAAATCACAAAAAATGTATTCCTAACGAGAACCTTAATTTCGCTAGTTTGACAATACTTTCTCTTACAGAAATAAGAAAAAGAAAAATCTGATTTGAAACACTCACACGACTTTCTCTTACTGCAGTCTTACTTACTTACTCCCTGGCTCTACAGGTCTTGATGACCCTTGGCCTTCCGAGTAACTTCTCTCCATTTCTCTCTGTCCTGCGCCTCATTCTTCCAATTGCGGACACCTAGCTTCTTCGTATCCTTCTCTACCTCATCTCGCCATCTCCTTCTGGGTCTTCCCTTTTTCCTCTCGCCACTGAAATTGTCTTCCAGCATTCTTTTCTGCAGCCTATCACCTCCCATTCTGGCTACATGGCCTGCCCATCTAAGCCTACTTGCTTTTATACAATTTACAACATTTTCGTTTTTTAAAAACCCCTCAATCTCCGCATTGCTTCTTATTCTCCATAGACCATCCACCTTTTTTGCGCCGTAAATTCTTCTAATAACTTTTCTTTCAAATACCTTCAACTTGTGACAATCGTCTTTTGACAAGGTCCAAGTTTCAGCACCATAAGTAACTACTGGTCTTATTAGAGACTTATGTATTTTTAATTTGGTTGTTTTAGTTAACAACTGGGATTTGAGGAGTTTAAAATTAGCAAAGTAGGCTCTATTTCCAGCCATAATCCTGTTCTCAATTTCACGACTTATCACATTTCTATTATTTAGAGAAGATCCTAGATATACGAAGCTCGGCACAGTTTCGAAGATGAAGTCTAGGATCTGCATGCTGTTTAAGGATCTTCTATTTTCTGATGCTGACATATTTAGGCATTTTGTCTTTGCTTCATTAATAATAAGACCAACCTTGGAGCCACCTCTGACAATGATTTCAAATGCTTCTTTCAGCACTTGGACAAGAACCAAATCATCCGCATAGGCGCAAAGTTGCCAAGTTTTATTGATGATTGTTCCATTTTTGGTTGCATCTTTAACCACATCATGTAATGCAACATTGAACAAAGTCGCTGACAAGGCATCCCCTTGCCGCAAGCCAGGCGTCCAACTACCTAAAGATTCTGGAACCCAGTAAATTTTCAAAATAATCGGAAAATGGTTATAGCTGTGTTACACACTGTGTGACAGAATGATATATCATTTGCTTAAAACCTTTTTTCGTACTGAAGAAATCACAAAAAATGTATTCCTAACGAGAACCTTAATTTCGCCAGTTTGACAATACTTTCTCTTACAGAAATAAGAAAAAGAAAAATCTGGTTTAAAACACTTACACGACTTTCTCTTACTGCAGTCTACTTGGTTAAAATTTACAAATTTTCCTCAAACTTATCATTTTTACTAAATATTCAATGGTCTTCCATTTTAATATTTATTTTATTATTGGGAGAATATAAATTGAATAAAATGCCTTTTTTTTTAAGAAAAGCATCACCTCCCCTTCTCTAAAACTTATTTACATGAACTTTCTTGGAAAAAATTTCAAACAAAACTTGTAAGTCTCTGTATTCACACTAAGAGAATGAGAAAGTAAATAATTTTTATTATTAGAATAAATTATAATTATTCTGTTTTAAGATTTGCAGCATCCATGACGTTTTTTTAATCCTACAGTACAGAAATATATATATATATATAATAAGAGAGTATAAATTAGTGTTTTCTATTCCTTTATTCTTTATAGGTTTTTCTGCCATGATTTTTACCTAATCGCAAAGCCATTATTCATGATACTTCACTTTGAGTAAACATATGAAAAGCTATTTACTCCACTAATGATTGTAAAAAAAAAAGTCAGGAACAGGTCATCGAAGTGATAAATGATATGGGTAAACAAGCGAGCTATATCACGTTAAAAATACAGATCACGTTTTGCTAGGGCAATGTTAAGGAAAATAAGTTTAGTGAAGTTACTGATGGGTTTGTGTCGGCAGGAAGGAAACAGTTGCTGCTTTTATAATATATTACAGTGAGTAATTACATTTCCATGCAAAACTGACATTATAATCAGATCTCAGGTGATCTCGTTTTCCCCAATGAAAAATAAAATATCATAGTTTGACTAAAATAAGTGTGTTTTGAAATTGTACAATGTAATGCATATGGTGTTTAATCGCTACTAATCAGTAAAATTATGCCATCATCAGAGACATTTTCCGTGACCGCCAGCTTCATTTTGTGGTCATTGTAGTGGAAGAAAGAAATAAAAGAAAATAATAGTTTTTAAAAATAGTTTAGAATATTTTATAGTATCAAAAATACAATTTTGTTAATAAATGTATCTTAGTGCAGTGAATTTACCTTCAAAAAGAGTGTATTTTAGAGTCAGGTACTGAAATATAAGGTCATTACTATTAGGGAAACAAAGGCACAAAAATCCGTTAAATTAATATAATGCCACTTGGCCAACTGTTCTGTTAGAGAGAGCATTCCTTCGGACAGTCTGCACTCTGCCTTCAAACAATAAAGTCTGCATTCTGCTTCCAAAGCCAGAACCTTACTTTAGGTATCTCTCTCTAAATAATCAGTGGCAGTTTGAGTTGAAATCAATCCATATAGTTATAAAGCAGATATTGTGATTGTAAAGATTAAATTCCCTTTAGAGAATTAGATATGATTTGTAAAAACATGGTGCACCCTTGTTAGGTACTAATCGTCCTGTATCTTTATCTCGAATATACGTAAAGCCCTTTTACTAACCGTCGCGCTACACAACATACAACAACTCAACATCCACCACATAACATTTCATGATCGACCGCTTTTCCGGGCGTGTGCCATCCTTCGATGCGTTTTTTTCAGACAGTGTGACAACACAGACTTGCACAGAGCAATTTCAGTTTACAAACTATACAGTAGTGAGTGGGTAAACGGAATTTGCTCTGTGCAAGTCTGTGTTGTTGCACTCTCTGAAAAACGCATCCTGAAGATGGGCGAACGCCCGAAACCGGTCGATAACCACAAAATGAAGCAGGCTACTGTAATGTAATGGTGTGGAGTTGTATTTGTAGTAGTGGTAGTGTGTAGCACGAGCGTTTTAGTGAAAAGGGCTTATAAGTTTGTAATTTTAAAAGAGAATGAAGACTAGTAATAATAAAGTAGTCACACTGTTTTTCAAAAGATATATTCTCTAAGAGAAATTAAGTTAACAACAATATGCTTATAAATTAATTGGAATAAACTTTAAAACTTGATATTGGCTCTGATGCTTTCACTTTGGTAGCTAGAACGAGTCTCTTTAGTAAATTTAAGTATTTTACAATATCACACTATTATGTTTAAGAAATTAAGTATTTATCAAGATTAATGCAAAACTGGCACAGATATTTAGAGAGCGATTCCTGAAGTGTCCTGTTTGAAGGCTGGGTTAAGACTCTCTACTCTTTACTCTTTTAAAGCTGATGGCTCTCTTCTTTGGAATTGCTCTCTCTCTCGCGGGGGAATTTTCTTACAAAGGTTTGCCCTAACGGGATTTTGTGCCTTTGTTTTTCTATTTAGTAATGACCAGATTTAATATACCTGGTTCTAAAATACATCCGTTTTTGAAGGTAGTTCACAGCAACTAAAAATAAAAAATATTAACAAAATACAATTTTTTTTGATACTAAAAAAAAAAAAAAAATAAAATATTCAAGAAACTGTAAAAAACTATTAATTGTTCGATTTTGTTTTTCCACTACATTATCATGTTATGGTGTGAGTCTGTAAGTCTGTTTCAAAATCGTATTCGATATGAGCGATTGGAAAGTGTTTTTGAATAGCAATTTCGTGTGAGGTAGTGTTTATAAGGTTGATGGTGCAGGTGTTGTTAGCAATATGTACGACAGAATTGGGCATGTAGAGACCCGTAGGTAAGGAATTGTGTTGTGTAAGCAGAATTTGTGTGTCGAGAGGAATTTTCGAATATAGTGTATGTGTTTGTATTATGTGTGCGCGAGGTGGCACTACAATTTTGTGGCGTAGCTGCAGGGTTTTGGGTAAAGGTAGCTGTTGAATCGAATTGATTTGGTGCGCTTGAGCACTATTTGAAAATGGAATGTTGAATTTATTGAGCGTTAGTGTACGTGTGCGCAAATTAATAATTGCCCTATTTAATGTAAGGACATCTCTACCAAGTATTAATTGGAAATTGCCTTTTAATTGCGAAACTATGAATTCGCCAGAAAAATTGGAATTTTCGAATTGTCCGCATGCAAACGAAGGGACGTGATGCCATAATTAGGTATTACTTGGTTAGTCAGAGATTTTAAAATAATGTTGGAATGCTGAAGGTTCTTATTTCGACAAAAACTGGAATCCACTAGGCTGTGACTAGCTCCAGTGTCTACAAGGGCACGAATAAATTTTTTGCCAATTCTTAAATTTACTAACAAATTATCAGAATTGGTGAAGGCAGGTATGAGAGCCAAGGTCATAACATCAGCCGTTCGTGAGAGCGGCTGTGGGCTTAACCGTTTTTTGGCTGTATCTGGAAACATGTTCGAGCCGTATGTCCAAATTTAGAACAAAATTGGCAAGTGGGCCTATTTTGGAGGTTATTGCTACCATTATTATTATTATCACTATACTGGGGTCTATCTGAATAAGGGTTAAATCGCGAATTGTTTGAATTAATTCGAGGACTATGATTATTACTATAATATTGATTATTACTATTATTATTATAGCGATTATTACTATTTGCTCTGTGATTAAGGTTTTGAGGAATATTAAATTTCTTAGGCATTTTGCCAAAGTTAGTACGAGGTTTTGGTCTGAATTTGTTGGTGCAGTCCACGTCAAAATGTGGACCGGAACAATGGCGACAAGGTCTGTTTTTTATTACATTAAAAACTCTACAAGTGGTAGTTGTTTTTAATTGTGGCTTTTGGCTTTTATTACGATGTGGG
This sequence comes from Triatoma infestans, assembly GCA_011037195.1. Taxonomy (NCBI): domain Eukaryota; kingdom Metazoa; phylum Arthropoda; class Insecta; order Hemiptera; family Reduviidae; genus Triatoma; species Triatoma infestans. Next base: position 28,444 of record JAAEAF010006646.1, read on the forward strand.
CATTCTCTGTGGAAATGCATTTGTCCACAGTAACGACAAGGAGATGGAGGTGTACGATTAGAATTTTTCGAAGTTACAGCGAAAACTGTGGGGTTTGTTTCAGAAGCCTGAACTTCTTTTAGGGCATTGGCATAGGAAAGTGCTTCATCTAATTTTTGAGGAAGCTTCGTTCGCACCTCATTACGAAGCGGTTGAGGAAGCGACTTCAAGAATGCATCAATGGCCAGTTTATCTAGAATTGCTTGTAAGGCCTCGAGTGGGTTAGCTTGAGCTTTTAAATGAATGGCGGATTGGATATGTCTAATCCTATCCGCGAATGTTTCAGGAGACTCAGTGGGCAAGGACTGAATATTAGTCATCTGTTGTAAGAGGACTAAGGGTGTTTTTTTCTTACGAAATCGGGCTAGAAGTCGCTCTGAAATTAGAGGATACGTTATATTTGTACCCTGGCGTTGTAATTCCGCTTTCTGGGTGTCGTAAAAGATTTTTGCAGACCCTGAGAGTCTAAGTGCTAATATTTCTAATTTAGCAGCGTCGTCCCAGCCCGAAAGACTAGCACAATGGCTAATTTGGTCAAGGAAATCTGAAACTTTGGCTGAATTTTCGCCATCGAAGGTAGGTAAGCTATTGATTAATTGCAAATTCCTTAAGGGACTAGGTTGATTATTAATTGGAGGATTTGCTAATTGCTGCTGAGTAAATATTCTACAGCAGCGTCGATGCCCATGTCTTGTCCATTAATCTTATGCATTTTGTCAGTGAACGAATTGCTTGGGGAAAGATTATATTTTTCAAGACGTCTACGTAATTGGAGTAAATTGCCTCCAACAGAAAGGTTATTATCGCGTAATATTTTTATAATTTGGGATCTATTAAGTACACTCATAAATTCAAAATTCGAAAGGGATTGAGATACAAATGGTACAATTACAAAAATTTAAAAATGAAATTCACTAGAAAATTCAATAATGGGAAATATTGAAGATATTTCCGCTGAGAAAGTAATTTAAAAAAAGCAATCAAATTATCTGATAGATAATTCGTTTAATTATGAAATTAAAATTTTTACGTACTTGTAAATTGTGGATTCTCGTTGAAAATATCCCAAACAGCTGGCACCAATGTAATGTAATGGTGTGGAGTTGTATTTGTAGTAGTGGTAGTGTGTAGCACGAGCGTTTTAGTGAAAAGGGCTTATAAGTTTGTAATTTTAAAAGAGAATGAAGACTAGTAATAATAAAGTAGTCACACTGTTTTTCAAAAGATATATTCTCTAAGAGATATTAAGTTAACAACGATATGCTTATAAATTAATTGGAATAATTCTTAAAACTTGATACTGGCACTGATGCTTTCACTTTGGTAGCTAGAACGAGTCTGTAGTAAATTTAAGTATTTTACAATATCACACTATTATGTTTAAGAAATTAAGTATTTATCAAGATTAATGCAAAACTGGCACAGATATTTAGAGAGCAATTCCTGAAGTGTCCTGTTTGAAGGTTGATGTGAGACTCTCTACTCTTTACTCTTTTAAAGCTGATGGCTCTCTTCTTTGGAATTGCTCTCTCTCTCGCGGGGGAATTTTCTTACAAAGGTTTGCCCTAACGGGATTTCGTGCCTTTGTTTTTCTATTTAGTAATGACCAGATTTAATATACCTGGTTCTAAAATACATACTTTTTGAAGGTAAATTCACAGCACTAAAAATTATAAAATATTAACAAAAATACAATTTTGGATACTATAAAATATTCAGAAACTTTAAACTATTAATTTTCGATTTTGTTCTTCCACTACACTACCATGGAAAATTCTCTGAAGCTTTCTAGCTCTGCGGAACCAACCACCACAACAATAATTATGCCATCAGTTTTAGCTAAGTGATAAAGTTGGTTGTATAGCTACCAGCATAAATGAATTGAGGCTTTCTGGAATTCTTAATTATTTTCATACATCCACTGTTATGGCACTTCCCTAATCTTCTGTCTGATACCATTCTAGCTACAGGACTGGCGTTCGCCCCAATAGTTAAAGCATATTAATACGCAAAACAACTTATCATTTAATGACCGAAAACCAAGAGAAATCATTTAATTATTTCTTATAGATCCTTTAATTTATAATATATACCTGCTATAATATATAATGAAATTGGTCAGTTTATCTGGAGGGATAATCATCGTTTAAATCAAAGTTTAAACCCTGAATTGCAATTAAATTGTATACAGTTCTACTTTGGTGCATTAGCCCTTGTTGCACAAATTCAGGATTCGATTCCTGTGAGGGCAAAGACGATGTTGACATCAGCATCGTAAGAAAAAAATGGGAAAGTACTATTTGTAAAGAACCTTCATAGCGAAGGCTATGTTTATATAATTAAACAAAACCGCAGCGTGCTTACCATATGACCCCCTAATAAAAATCACCGTCTGCCATGCTTGCCCCTTAATGAGCTGTTACGCTAGAGGTTTCTTTTTTCTCCTCTAGCATAAGATTCGGCGGTAATTATAAACTTATGCAGTGTTCATTCAGCATTGCACAAGACAACGCCACTCCATACCGTCTTGTCAGTCTCAAATTTTAAATCCAAAAGTTTCACATACACACAAACGATGATTACCAAAAAACATAATATAACAATTAACGTGTATAAATACTATCATAATATATGTAAACTTTAATCATTAACGCTTGCTAAGTGGTTGTCAGACTGTGCTATATAACGAAACGGTATTAATTGTAAAGTATCATTGCGAGGGGGCTTGGGGATGAAAATTAAAGCAATTAAATGATAAAATTCATAAATAAATAAATTAATGATTATTTTGTAAACGTAAAAAAAGAAATAAATAATGGTTGTAATAATAATTGGGAAAAATGTTAACTCCGGGTCTGGATTTTTGTTCTAGACCCGGTTTGTTGTTGTTTTTCTTGGGGTAGCTATATTGGGCCCAGTGAGGCTTTGGATAGCGTAGGGTTTCCCTCCCCACAGACAAATAATAATAAAACCATATTGGACCCTATATAACTCATAATTGCTACAATTTCATTCATAAAACAAAATTTTCAGATATAAAATTTAATATATTCCTGGCTAATACTATTGCAACAAAAAAGAAAAATAAAATACTTTATTTAGAAATAATCCACTATCTTATAAAAAGAAAATTGAAAACAAGTTGCAACGATTTCTTAAATAAAAGATTTGATTAGAAAATACTATAAGAATTTAAACAATCAAATAAAATTTTTTGGTTGATGATAACAATATCAAAAGAGTCAGCAATCAGCGATAAAGCTTAGATTCGTTTACTTTTAATGGGATTTACTCTCTTCTCTTGCAATAAAGTATACATTTAATTTAATTCTAATTAAAAGTGTAATATATAATGGCAAAAAGCCAAAACTAGAGTAAACAAAAAACTAAAATATATATACACATATCACAAAGATGAGTATCGTACAATATCTTTTTTATGACAAAATATAAAATATAAAAGATAGAAAATCCAATCAGATAAACAACTTAATCCCATTTCTATATTTGTTCCATTTGCTTATTGTATATTTAGTTCACAAAATCCACAAAGTGACCTCCATCTTTATTATGTTCAATATTATATATATTTACATTTCAATCCTAGAATTGAGCAGTTTTTCAGAAATAACTTACTGAGATTGTTTGATAAAATATAGATTTCTGCTAAAAGAAAAATTGATATGTTATCAGCTCTGTATCTCCGCCAAGTTTCCCTTTACAATTTCAAAAGAGTTTAGGCTATTTGCGGCCCAACAAATAGTTTTAAATTAAAATAATAATTATACAATTTTTTTTTAATACTGTTTCGGTTATATTTTTATATCTTTTGCCACCAAGGAGTGTGGGGAGGGGGTACTGCTGCTCGATCGCTCATTTTATTTACGTTTACAATTATAGGAGGCAGCACGCTCTTCAGTTTAATACAGTGTCTAGGTTTCGCGCAATTTTTATATGGTATGTATAGAATTGCAAGCCGACATTCAATTTAAGACAAATTAGTTCCCGCCTCTTTATTAAACTTTTATAAATCCTATCTTACTCTACTTACTCCTTGACTTTTACAGCCCATGAAAAGTCTAAGTATCACCCACTACAGTGTCCCAGGTTTCATGGCAGTCGACACATGTCTCCGACTACACAGACCGATTGCCTCCTAAATAGTCTTCCACGACTATCAGCCATCTTAATCTCCTTTCTGCCCCAAGGTCTTCACCCACCAGGACCATGTATGTTCTCCATTTAGTGGACGTGTTTCAACGATCGCAGTCCATCAGCCTTTATATAAGATACAATATCCGACTACCCAAACAGTTTAGCCATTTCTTGGTTTTTGCCCCCAGATTCTAAAGCGTTCGTTTGTCCTTACAGATCCAAAAAATTCTTCTCAGGATTGTTCGTTCCCCTCTGCATTACCTTTGCTCATCCCAGAGGATCAAAACCACGTTTCTGAGCTATAGTTCACAACTGGCCTCAACAGCCTCTTATATAATCTTTATTTAACTGCTCTCAACAACTTCTACTTTTCAACACCACTAATATTCTCCTTAAAACTATTAGTGGAGCTTAAACACTGCCAAATTTTTAAATTCTCTTACTTCTTCAAAGGTATATTGTCCACCCTTAAGTTCCGTAATATCCTTCCAGTTCATCTACAATCGAAATTCCTTGATATATGCCTCTATTTCTAAGAAACCGTCTCTAGCTCTGCTTAAGATCTTGCCAGTATCCCACGTCATTGGCATAGGATAAAACTTATACCATTCTAATGAATATTGCGCTAAGATTAATCAAGCCTTCTTAGCAAAACTGCCTCTATAATGTTGGCGACACTGGGTACCCTTGACTGACCACAATTAATCTCAAATTCCTTAGAAAGGGAATATTTGACTCGAATTAAAATACATTCTCCGTATTTGTACCTTTTTACTTTTACTTATTCCTAAGTAAGGGGAAGTACTGTAATTGTGTCAAATTTTCTGTATCGAATTTTCACCGGAAATATCCGTTTTGAGGTCCCCTGAGTCCAAAGAAGTGGTTTTTAGAAAAAGGTCTGTGTGCGTGTGTGTGTATGGTTGTGTGTATGTATGTATGTATTTGTACAGCATAGTTTCTACGAAAAATCGTAGAAAGTTCAAACTTGATATTCCGTTTAGGTATCACTATGGGATCTAACAGAGGGTTATCTATCAAACTTCCTCAACCGGAAGTACTACTTAACTGAATGTTATTTTTTTATTTTTTTGCGATTTTCTCAAAAATAACTCACGATTTTCTTTAAAATTGCTATATCAACTACACATACAAATAGCTACAGTTTTTATTTGAAACATTTCTTCGGGAAAATTGATTTAAGGATACTTTTGGGGGAAGGGTGGGGTTACGGTTCCTCTAAAGTGCTAGTTCAGTTTATTACACAATTGTTTCATCTAAATAATAGTAATTAGAATTAAATATATTGTTGAAATTCCGAGTTTCAAGAAATTTAGTAAACCGGAAGTGTGTTTTTACTGAAGTTTTTTTTTTTCAGTTTTTATGATTTTCTCCATAAAACCACCGACAAATTTCATTAAATTTTATATCCTAACTATAAAGTTTGTCAATTATAATCTTGAAAACTGGAGTAACAGAAAGTTATGTGAGTGTTTCACACCAATTTTTTTTTTATATTCATATAAATAAGACTATTTAATACTGTTGCAAAAAAAAAAAATCTGGTGTGAAACACTCACACAACTTTCTCTTACGCCAGTTCTCAAAATTGTAATTGACAATATAATTTTGTAGTTTGTGTACCAAATTTAACACTTCGTCGAAACCGTACTGTTCAATAAAAGCGGACTTCCGGATTACTACTTTTCTTGAAACTCGGAATTTTAGCAATCTATTTATTTCTAATTAATTTTGTTTGGATGATAGAATTGTGTAATCAACAAAGATAGCACTTTAGAGGAAGCTGTAACCCCACCCCTCTCCTAAAAGTGCCCTTAAATGAATTTTCCCAGAGAAATGTTTCAAATAAATTGTAGATCTTTGCATGTTTAGTTTATATACGAAGTTTCAAGAAAATCGTCGGAGCTATTTTTGAGAAAATCCGAAAAAGTGAAAAAATTATTTAATAAACTGGTAAGGTAAACGCACTTCCGGTTATCCAATTTTTTTCACACTCGGAATTTCAACAACATATTTAATTCTAATTAACATTATTTAGATGGCAGAATTGTCTAATAAACTGAAATAGCACTTTAGATGAATACCTAACCCCATCCCTCCCCCAGAAGGGCCCTTATATGAATTTTCTCAGACAAATATTTCAAATAAAAGTTGTAATTGTTAGTATGTGTAGTTGATATAATGAGTTTGAAGAAAATCGTTGGACCGTTTTTTGAAAAAAAAAAAAAACGTAAAAAAACACAAACACTAGTTACTTCTGTGTTGTTGAGGATTTGACATACCCACTGTCGGAGATCCCATGTGATAACTAAACGGAATATCAAGTTTGAACTTTCTACGATTTTTCGATTTTGAGCTATGCCACAAAAAACACCCCCACCCACACATCACACACACACACACACACACACACACCATTTGCTAAAAACCACTTTTTTGGACTCAGAGGACCTCAAAACGGATATTTCCGGTGAAAACTCAATATTGAAAATTTGACATGATTACAATACTTCCTCTTACTAGGAGTAAGAGAAAGTAAAAATGCTTATATTTAATTCTAGACTTTCGTTAAATTGCCACTTGTCAATTAAATAACTATTATTTCACTAGTGAGAAAAAGTAATGGCTGCTTTTTACCTTTTTTATCACTAGTGTTAGAAAGTAGAATTTTTCACTCACTATTTTTGATTTAATAATTTTCACATTATTACATGGTTGCAACAAAAAAAAAAAATTGTATAAAATTATCAATCAGTAAAATGAAAGTAATAAATACAAAGATTAAGAAGGAGTAATTACAAAGTTGTTTAAACATTTACATATATATATATATTACATTTGTATATATTAAGAAGAGTTAATATATATTCGTTTATAGAAATGTTTAAAGCAAGGGTTGAAGACAGAATAATAAAAATGATAAATTACGCCTACAGTAAAATAAATACATATCAGCTATTTTTTTTTTTTTTACAATGTGTTTATCACAGTGCACATGAATATATTAGAGACATTGAAATTACCCTAATACGATTTTCATTCCCAACATGTGTTCAAGGCAAACATATTTCAACAGTCCCTTTTCTTTATAATAGCATTTTGTCAATTTTTTTTATCAAATATTAAAACCCATCTGAACGTTTCTCTACCTATATACGTATTTCTAAATCAATTTTTTTTTCTTTTTACTTTCTCTTATTCCTAGTAAGAGGAAGTATTGTAATCGTGTCAAATTTTCGATATCGAGTTTTCACCGGGAAATTCTCCGTTTTGAGGTCCCCCTGATCAAAAAAGTGGTTTTTAGCAAATAGTGCCGTGTGTGTGTGTGTGTGTGTGTGTCCGTGTGTGTGGGGGTGTATGTATGTATGTGAAAACAGCAGATCAAAACGAAAAATCGTAGAAAGTTCAAACTTGATATTCCGTTTAGGTATCACTGTGGGATCTGACACTACGTTATCTGTCAAAATTCCTCAACCGGAAGTACCACTTTACTAGTTGGATTTTTTACTTTTTTGCGATTTTCTCAAAAATGGCTCGACGATTTTCTTTAAACGTCAAACATCAACCACACATACAATGAGCTACAACTTTTATTTGAAACATTTCTCCGAGAAAATGCACTGAAGGGCACTTTTGAGGGAGGGGTGGGGTTAGGTTCCATCTAAAGTGCTATTTCAGTTTATTTGACAATTCTGTCATCTAAATAATGTTAATTAGAATTAAATATGTTGTTGAAATTCCGAGTTTCAAAAAATCGGATAACCGGAAGTGCGTTTACTTTACCACTTTACTAAATGATTTTATTCACTTTTTCCCGATTTTCTCAAAAATGGCTCCGACGATTTTCTTGAAACTTCGTATATAACACTGAACATACAAAGCTCTACAACTGGTTCTCCTACATAAATTTATCTGAGAAATTCTTTTCAAAGGCATTTTAGAGGCGGGGTGGTCGCTTTTCTCTAAAGTGCTATCACAGGTGATTATACAATTGTATCATCCAAACAAAATTAATTAGAAATAAATACATGGCCAAAATTCCGAGTTTCAAGAAAATTAGTAAACCGGAAGTGCGCTTTTACTGAACAGTTTTTTCAGTTTTCGATGAATTTCGTTATTTTTGGTACATAAACTATAACATTTGTCAATTATAATTTTGAGAACTGGAGTAAGAGAAAGTTGTGTGAGTGTTTCACACCAGATTTTTTTATAAAGGAATTTTGTTGTAAGTTGTCCTGTCTCGATTTATCTGCTAAAATCTTTTAAATAGGACAATTTTTTGCAACATAATTTTAATGTCATAAAATTATAATTAGAATTCATTTCATTCTTAATTGGACTGATATAATCACTCAGTTGTTATAACTTAATTCCGAAACAGCCAATAAATATAAATAATTTATAACGTTCCTTTGTGAAATGCATAATATATTTATTTAATAATAGCCTTATTATACTTTATGATGTAATCGGAGACTGAATATATTAAAACTAGAAGTAAATTGCATATACAATAGGATCAATTCGCTAGAGACAGTAGAGAAACCACTGTCAATAGTGGGCGCGCTGAACCACTTCAATTGCCAGGGAAAATCAAATATTTATAAATTATTCAATACAATTCAACAGCTGATAGTATAATCATCTTGTAGCACCTAGAGAATGGCATATAGACTAAATGCAAAAATTCTCAATGCAATAACAATTTTACATTTTACAGAATATTTGAACAATCATTGGAAGAAATAAAGTCACAAGAACTACATTATTACAAGAAAAATGTATTTTTTAAAATATTTAATGTAAAAAACTTATATTGTAGTTTGTTTTTTTTTAGTATGAACCTTTCGGATGCCCTCACGCGTTGGTCTAGTAGCTAGCGCACTCGTCTTTCGTGCGAGAATTCAGGGTACGATTCTCGTGAGGGCAAAGTGGTGTTGACCCAGCATAGTGATAAAAAGTGAAAAGCTACAGTTAGTAGCGCCCTAGACAGCGAAGGCCGGAACTAAACGGCGTGGGAACTGCGGCGGGCTTACCACCGCCCACCTCCCTCTATTCAAATCGCCGTCTGGCAAGTCTTGGCTCTTCATGAGCTGTTGCGCCTTAGGGTGAGGAAACCTTTCGAATATTGCTCCAAAGTGGTTTTACTTTCATCATCTATTAAGACCTAATCCCGGCCTTCCACCTTGAACGATAGCTTCTCCCAAGAATACATTTGATATGGATTTTAAAATCAAAATTATGCCAACCCTGGCTGGCATTGGCTCTCGGACAATATATGCTCGCCATATTCTATTAATGCAATTTTTCACTTTGACAAATTTGGGATTTGAAAAAATTAAGGTTTTGATTAAATATATATCAGTTGATATGTACTTGGCAAAAATGATATTAGTTTTTCTTAATTGTTGTAAAAATTAAATATTGCAATTGAAATTTGCTCTAAATTTTCGAAATACAATATGTTATTATGATGTTCTGCGAGAAGATAAAAAGATTATTATAACGAATTTTCTTTTAAAAACATAAATGTCCTACATAAATATAGTGGGTTTGGGAGACAAGTGCCACCTACCAATCAAGGCAGGTACAGAATGATTATATTTAGAGAGTGTTAATAATATTGAACAAATAGAACATTTGAATTATAACGTCTCCGATTGCTCAGAAACATCAATAAACCATGTTTTCTAGAAAAATGTAAATGATAAAAGTGATAAGGGTTATATTTGCCTAGGGTTTATAATGTTGTGAGAATGTAGTGGAATCAATTGTCGTGATTCCTGAGGTATGAAGTTAGATGTCTTGAAAAGGGATTTAATAGGCGGAAGTTAGTTTATAGATTTTAGACTCGAAATACGAAACACTGATTTTACAAAAATAGATTATATTTTTACAATAATTTGAATGAGCGAAATGGTAACTACAATATTAATATGAATTGATAAAGTAAAAAAAAAAAATTTTAAGACTTAAATAACAAATAATTTAAAATGATTAAAATAAATAACTAATATGCACAATTATGAAATAATTATAAGTTTAACCTTGTATAGGGATGCGCTCTGAACTCACGTATAACTGCTGATGTAATGATAATACTGATATACTGGTGTATAATAATGATCGATGAATGATCCCCTCCTCCAGTGGGGCGAAGTTTATATTAGTATTACTCACACACTGTCAGATGTGTAAGTAATTCTCACACTAAGACATCTCTCGTAGCGTGCGACCTTGGTTAGGTCGGTGACCAGTGATTTAGGTTAGTGGCCAGATTTGGCCGCCCATCGGTGATTTTCAAAGACCGGTAGCCTTGAATCGGCCAGGTGGCTTCTGTTGAATAAAAAGGGTTTTTATCGGTGCTTGTCTTTGATACCTTTGTATTGAAAAAGGCAGCAGCCGGCTGAGGCCACTAGTTATAAATTATTCTTTCTTTTTGTTATATTTTGTGAAGATAGCGGCTGGCTGGAACCGCTTGACATTGCTTTGACAATGCTATGTCATTACAAGAAGAAGAGAATGATAGTAAATAGAGAGAATGGATTTTAGAGAAATAAACTAGATGATATTGCTGAAATCTATATCATGAAAAGAACACACAAATTGCAAGGACTTTACAGTTGAATACAAGGTAGGTAGCGAGAGAATAATAAAGAGGCAGATTGGTTGGAGTAATAAGAAGGTGTTCCTGACTAGAATAAGAAGATAGGTGTTCCTGACTGGATATACTGCTGTAAAACTAGCCTGAACTGTACCGCTATCACTCTATTTATATGAATCGAAATCTCATTTCCTAGTCTGGCCAAGGTGGGGAGTAACTAAATTTTGATTCATTTAATGTGTGCTTCTCCGCTCTTCGGATTCTATGAATCTTTAATGATATCGAGCATTAGTGTTTATAAATTTAGAGGAAATCGGTGCAGTAATTTTCAAGAAAAAAAGTATAAAAAAAAAAAAACTATTCTACAATAAAAACGCATTTCCGGTTAACTGATTTTCTTCAAATCAAATTTTTGGAATACTAGCAATGCTTCTAATGCATATTTAATATTATAGAGGCAGCAGAACCATACATTATACTGTTAGAGGTTACTATACTATAGTGGAAAGCTTTAAGTTACTGTTCCCCGCCCCACCCAGAAAACCGCCCAAAAAATAAATTTTCTCAAGAAATTTCTAATAAATGTGATAGGTATTTATGTGGGTACATAACATATTATGACATATTGTTTAAAAAAAATTCGTTGGAGATGTTTTTCATGAAAATTGAGGAAAATTTCGAGGAAAAACTTGAAACAAAAAAAAATTCAGAAAAGGCGCATTTCCGGTTGATGGGTTTTTGTTCGAAAGCTACACATATAATACATTTTAGAATCAGATTAGTCAAAGACCAGAACTTTCGTGCATTCAAGATACATTGTGCATCTTAGCTAATATTATATCCAATGATTTAAAAATTAACCAGATCTGAGACCTCCTATTTTTTTTTTAACACATCGCTTGCAAAGATGTCATTTAATAAAAGGAGAATATGATAAACAGGTCGATTACAGAGATTGGATTCAACCATGTGATGTACCCGTAACCTTTAGTCTACCTTATGAGTCTTTGGATCTTAAAGAAGCGCGCTACAGGATATTTACAGATGGTAGCAAGAGTAGTAAAGGAGCAGGCAGCGCTATGGTAGTCTATAAGAATAAAGATTATATTTATTCCAGTAAAATATCGATTAGACAAATTTTTGTAACAATAATCAAGCAGAAGAATTCGCAACCTTGTGGTTTAAAGAGAACTGCATCCATTGTCAAGATAGTTTCAAGAAAGTAGCAGTTATGACTGATAGTAAAGTTGCAATTAATTCAATAAAAAATTACGACAGTCACAGCAAGATCTGCGAGGAAGCAAAGATAGAAATAAGTAGTTTAAAGGATGCAAGGAGGGAAGTGATTCTGGTATAGGTTATAGCCCACGTGAGCTTGGAGGGCAATGAGGAATTATTAAAATTAGCAGCAAAGGAGGCTGCTAAGGATAATTAATGATCTACCTATCCTTTATTCTCCGTTTCCTAAATCTGACATCACAAAGTATCTTGCATAAAAAAAGTGTAACATAATGGGATCAACAATGGCAGAGAACTTTTGATGGAGCAGAAACCAAACTATTTTTTTTCCACATGCGCAAAGCAGAAAAAAGTTAAGAATGCCAATCACTCATGCCTTAACACAAATATTTTCTGGGCATGGTCCCAATGTGTAATATCTACATAGGTTTCACCTGGCTCTAGAACCCTATTGTCCTTGTCCAGGACACTATTATCCAGGATGTACTCCGTACTATACTTGACTCTCCATTACTACAGAGAAGTAGAGCCCAACTAGTCCGACATATTACGCTACAAGGAGAAAGCTGGCCGATCCTAAGAAGCAAATTTATACAAGAAAATAACATAGAAATATTTAGTAAATTTGTAAATAATATCACAATTTAGTACAATTAAATAATTTATAAACTTTTCATCTTATCTGCATATATTGTAAAATTGTTAATTTTCTTCATATTGTTTGTGAAAATCATTATTCACATATTATTACTGTTTTTTTAGTTTAATATGCATTCATTATTTATCATCTGAAATTATTTAATTTTGTTTCGTTAATCTATGTATATATTTATTTAAGTTACAGTTTATACTAATGTATTTTATTACATGTAGTACCGAAGGTGTGGTGCATGTAGAAAATAAATGAACTCCCCAGTGGTAAGGTTATAACCAAAGCGAAACAATAAAAAAAATCTGTTATGAAACACTTACACAACTTTCTCTTACTCCATTTTTCAAAATTGTAATTGACAAATTTTTATAGTTTGTGTAACAAATTTGATGAAATTCGTCGAAAACTGAAAAAAAAAAACTGTTCATTAAAACCGCACTTCCGGTTTACTTATTTGCTTGAAACTCGGAATTTTCGCCATCTATTTATTTCTAATTAATTCTGTTTGGATGGTAGAATTGTATAATAAAGTGTGATAACACTTTTTTGGACTCAGGGGACCTCAAAACGGATATTTCCGGTGAAAACTCGATATCGAAAATTTGGCACGATTACAACACTTCCTCTGACTAGGAGTAAGAGAAAGTAAAAAAAACAAGTAACACACCACCCACACACAGCCCATTTGTTAAAAACAATTTTTTCGTACTTGGGTACCCGGTGATACTCAATTTTCAAAAATTTGACACATTACGCAATACATTCTCTTCCTAGTAATAAGATGAGAGTAAAAATTAAATATATAAAATTTATAAACAAAGATTTATTGAACAATATTTCCGTTGAATATGGAATATAAAGATTTGAAAATTTATATATATATATATATATATTGCTCCGTGGGGTAATCACCATAAATATGGAGCTAAAGTATAGGTATGTTGATACTGTCAATGTTAAGTGAAAAAAAGAAAGAAAAAAAATGTATGTATATATACTTGCGTGTATATAGAAGGAAAGAGGATTAATAGCAAGAGTATTATGGAAAGAATTTGTTGGGATAACCTGGGATGTTCATACTGTTGAGGGAACATATAAAGAGGTGAGGGTATGCTTCTTGGTAGAAGGGATACTTATTCCATTCTTCATCATGCTTAGCACTCTTCTAGGTTGCCATGTTTTCTTTTCTTTTATATATATATGTTAGTATTAACTCTCATACAGCCCCTACTATAACATGAAGTTTGTACTCTTGGCCTACATTGTTAACATGGATACACCGACTGGACTATACATACACGGTCTCATCCTCCTGCTAACATTTATTTTACTAAAAACACATACTACGTACCTTCCAGTAAAAACACAAAACTTACAACACATACTATCCTAGTTGTTAATAAAATCTACAAATACATCAAACTTTTCTACTTTTTACTGCCTCTTATTGCTTGCTTCAAACGGAAATAATGCTGTCCGTGTCGGATTTTACTAATTGAATTCAGCGGAAATTTTGTGTTTTCAAAGTCCCCTGACCATGAAAAACGTTATTTTCTATCAGCACTTTTGCAAATTATACATATATTAAATTACTTACCGCATTTAATACAAATATAATTAATAAATTATCTTCAAATTTGGAATTTTTACTCATATTGCAGTGACTAGGTTTTGACATTGATAGATTGGTATCTATTGTCAAATATTACAAAAGTAAATTCTCCCTCAAAAAAGTTACGATATTGATTCCTTAGTAAAATAAGGAGATTGAAGACACTGATCCTTTATACACTGATCAACAATGTAATCAACTGTTCTGAACTTCTGGCTGACATCCCCTTCCATGTCTCACCAATCCACTTAAGACATTCCTATACGTTTGCATGAACATTCTGACAAGAATATGCAGGGAATGGAATACATCAATAATAATTTGGACTTCTCAGTGAAATTGTCCTATTTCAAAACATTATTAAATGAGATTAAATGAAGTTTCGCCACTTTTTATAAACAAATTATGCTTTTTACCTTATTTATATTGTCGTCTTTACACCTCTGTTTTTATTTATATTGTTGTGTTTTGAAATGGTTACTTCTTGACTTATATTATAAATATTTTAATGTAAGCATTTTTTTTTTTGTTTACTTAGAAATTTACAATCTCTATTACATATATAGAATGAGTAAATAAGATGTTGAATAAATGAAACTCTAGGCTGTGACGGGGTAGGATGAGAGAAGCTACCCAGCGGTAGTACTGATTAGTCCCGAAGGACATCTCAGGGCCACTAGCGATTCAAATGGCGAGGTGGATTGTCAGGGATGGTAGTGGAGGCTAGAGATTGTACAAAGGGATTAGAGCAAAGGGAGAGAGTAGTATGGAGTTTATGATATTTTGTCTTGGCAAATTGCTATACGAAAAAGATGTTGAGGTTATTATGGAGGGTAAGGTTCGAGACATAGAAAGGAGCATCCAACTATCTTTTCTTAAGTTTGTAGGTTTAGCTGAGCCCCACAATTCAAGTCCGTAAGTCCAAACTGGTTTGATTATAGAAATATATATCAATCTTTGAGTTGTGTAGGTAATTTGGATTGTCTTCCGATGTCTGTAAAGAAGTTTGGCCCTATTAGTCAGTGCTTGTCTTTTAAGTCTTGTGTGTGGTTCCACGTGAGTATTTTGTCTATGAAGGTAGCGCACCAGGTCTGTTGCAGGGAGGGGATTGTGGATGAAGAAGACTGGAGGACAGGATCCCCGCCGGAGAGTAAAAGTGGCATGTTGACATTTTTGTGGGTTCATTTTAATTCGCCAGTTTTTTGCCCATGATTTAATGTAAGAATTAAATTCATGTTATGACTTCAACCTCATGTCATAGGCTGTTTGTTGATGAAATAAATAAATATATAGGCTACTACTTTAGCGGAAAAAGCGTTAATAAGCAGGGTGATATTTCAATTTAAACAATCACTGTTGCGTGTTTATATGGAAATGATCAGCGTGCTAACTTTTTTTTAAAAAAACTTAGTTTCAAAAAAATTTGAAAATTTATAAAAATGCTGAATAAACATGCACTCAACAGCGCAGAAATTAAACAAATGTCAGGCAACGATTAAAGGATAATAAGCGAAAGGATAAGAAACAAGAAAAACAGACATTTAGTAGAGAAGATATACAAAAGACGAAGAGAACAACGATTAAAAAGTATGTTAAGCGAACATTGAGAGAACCGGAACCGAATATACGAGGGCATCGGCGCAGCCGAGTATTTCGAAGCAAGTAAGTATTTCGTGAATAAAGAAATGGCAACAGATGTTGATAATGACGGCAGCGAAGAAACACTAAGTGATCCGTACTGTGTGTTTAAAGAGTGAAGTATCGTGAATTGTGGACGCGTGCAGATATATCCATTTCGAAAAGATGTCCCGAAGATATGAGTTCGAGAGTCAATGCGACGTATGTGACGTAGGTTGTGCTACAAATCAGATATCCGAAATGGATATCGTTACTAACAAAAGAATTTCCCAATGAAAATGTGATGAATCACTCAATGTATGTTCGTACTGTAGGAAATATTTCACACGCAACAAGATACCATCGATGTCGAGCATGACGGCTTCAAGTAACCAGGGAACCCTAATGATTCGCCATCATTAGATCCCATTTCTGAAAGATTGATTTAACCGCGTTTACCATTCATGCAGATATGTAGATTGCGTATATTTATTATAGAATTAAATTATATGTTTATTAATATCTTAATTATAGTAATTATATAAACCTAATCCATCAGGTCGCGTTTCCGGTTTAGTTTAATTTGAGTTACTTTTTCTTTTATTAACAAAAAAGGGAAAACTTAATATTGAAGTCCACAGAGAACTCTCAAAAAATCAATTTTTCTTAGAAAACTGTTTAAATACAAAAACATTTTCATTAAATTCTATCAGTTATGGAAACAATTTACATAAAGTGATAAAAATCTAAATGGATCGTCACTACGTCGGTGAAGTTTAATGAAAATCACTTGTGTTATTTAAGAAAATCTGGGGTCCTCACGCGTTGGTCTAGTGGCCAGAGCACTCGCCTTTGGTGCGAGAATTCCGAGATTCGATTCCCGTGAAGGCAAAGTCGATGTTGACCCAGCATCGTGGAAAAAAAAGTGGGAAGCTACAGTAAGTAGCGCCCTACATAGCGAAGGCTGGAACTAAACGGCGCTTGATTATTTCCGCGTGCTTTTCACACGCCCCCAATACAAATCGCTGCCTCTTGCCTTGACCCTTCATGGGCTGTTGCGCCATAGTTAAAACAAAAAAGAAAAGAAAAAAAAATAAAATCTGGGAAGCCTGAAAATAAACCGTTCAGTTATGTTGATCTTTCGTCTATGGTTTTGGCAAAACCTTTTTCGAATACGATGAACTAAATGGAAGAACAAGTGTGTTCCTGCCATTTTTAGTTTCTGAAATATTTTTTTGAGCTTTTGAGTATATATATATTTAAGCGATTGAATCGGAAGAGCAATTGGAACTTCTTACTGCGGCTTTAATTGCAGATTATGGGACTGATTCTGATGAGTTCGCCCATAATGAAAGCTCCAACGAAAGGCAGTCGAAGAAAAAAAGGAAAATTTTGCAACAGTCACCATCCTAGCTCGAATCCCCGGAATGGAATCTCAGTTGTTTAGAAGCAGCCAGGTCTCAAGGTGAATTTTATGAATCTAGTGTTATATTTTGGAATATAAATGGTGCAAAAAATTTATTTGATATACCAGTAGGTATGAATGATTTCTTGATTTGGTGTTTACACTAGTTTGGGTACAGAAGAGTAATTTTTTATTTCATTTTTTTGAGTAGGTACCTCAAAATATATATATATATATATAATTATGTGTGTTTTTTATTTTATTTTATTTATTTTTTTTCGTTTCCTGTCTTTGTTTGTATATCAGTATGAGTTAATTATTCTGATTTTATACAATTATTCTTATTATTTTCAATACTTGACCATTCAACTCCATGTATTCTTGCTTTCGTTAATTATCTCTTTATGTTTATCTACACCATATTAATTAAGTTTTCTTCTTTTTTGTTTCTATTATTATTTTCTTCTCATACAGTGTGTACTAATTATGTAAAAGCTCAATTCTTTGTATAGGACTTAAAAGTCCTAAAACAAATAAAGAAATTCTAATTCTAATTCTATATATATATATATATATATATATATATACCAAATAGAGAGAGAAAGTTTGAGAGAGAGAATTTGTTTAAAAATACTTTTTTAATACTCAATAGAGCTCAAAAAATATATTTCGGTGGAAGCTAAACTTCAAAAAGTTGATAAGATTTCAATATATCATACATCCAATAAATAGGATGAGAAGGTTAAAATATCGTTGAATCTATTCCAACCCAAGACGCATTCAATCATGACGTAATTTCAGTTGATAAATGTTTCTTTAGAACCGTTGTGGTCGTCCCCAGACGTAATATCATATGTTTGATATTTCTCGATATTTTATTTTTGCACACACACACACACATATATATATATATATATATTATTATTATATTGTGTGTGTGTTAGTGTGACCTTGAGAGAGAGAGTAATTGATCTAAAAATCAACATCTTTAGAATCAGAGCCCCCGTACATTGCATTCCTTCTTCTTCTAACAACCCAATTTTAAATATCTGTCAGCAGTGCTGTAAAACAAAAAGAAGTTAGTTGATTTCATTTAGAAAGATAAACGAAATCAATTTGTGTAAAACCATTTCTATTAAAGATTAGTGCGGAGAGAGACAGAGAGAGAGAGAGAGAGAGAGAGAGTGAATCAAGCAAACAGGATTTTTTTTTCCAGTACTGCAGAGTAAAAACAGGAAACTATAAAGTTATTGCAGAAACAAAAACAAAACAGAAAAAAAAAACAAAAAAAAACAAAAATGAAAAGAAAAGCTTTGCGTAGTAAGCTGGTACTAATGTACAGCCGTCTAGCTGTCTGTACGAGAAGAGTGATGTTATGTTAGACAACGGCCATTAACGTTTTTCCTCAAGAATTGGCCGCTTTCCCAGGAAAATAGAAAGGAAAACCAGGAGTTTGTTTGTCTTCACCTTCTTTAACATACTTGCTTTTCTATTCTCACCATGGTAAAGATAACCTTCTTCACTTATCAAGAAAGAAAGTGGTTATTTAGCCTTTCTTTTTTCCAAAACAAATTGTCAATGGAAACGTATTTACATTTTACCCCAGTAAAACTTTCTTTTATTGAAAATGTCTTGAGTAATTTCTAACGATTTCGAGTGACTAGTGATAATAACTATAAGAAATGGCTCTATCTCTTGAAATGATTCAAATATATCCTTGCAAGAATTATATACTTCAAATAAAACAAAAAGTACCCAACTTTTTTTTCTCTAAAATAGCTCAAACGATTTCCTTAAAACATCAGAGACATTTTCCGTGGTAGCCTGCTTCATTTTGTGGTCATCGACCGGTTTCGGGCGTTCGCCCATCTTCAGGATGCGTTATTCAGACAGTGTGACAATACAGATGTAATGTGATAACAAGAAGGAGTGATAACAGAAATATATAATTTTTAATTATAACTAGTGGTGCCAGCCAGTCGCGGTCAGTGCACGGTCAAATTACCGCCCGCCAAAGACACACCGCTTTCACAAGGGTCAACAAATCACTCAAAAGACCGATTACCTGGCTACAGTCCTTTGATAACTACCATCACCTGACGCCACACCTGTTCACCGACGTATTCAAGACCTAGGGTCAACACACGGCAATAAACTAAACACTCAAAAGACCGAACACCTGGCTACAATCCTTTGATAACCGCCAACACCTGTTCAAGAACTAGGGTCAACACACGGCAA